>JARSSU010008875.1:0-23743 GCA_029619165.1 Eurosta solidaginis | reverse complement strand
TATCTACTAGTGATATAGATTTGTATTATCGTCAACATAAGAATAACATATAATATGCAATAAAACATGGTCATGTAGAATGGGCTAATCTTCCATCTCATCGAGTATTTGAAAATCATATATCACGTGGAACCATATTTATCAAAATAATCATATGATTTATTGAATTCGCCTTATTATTTATCACACAATCACATTATGTGTCGATTTATAGTATATCTGCTCATCACGTGATTTCTACTATTGTTTTGTTGTCTTATACCAAATATTACTGCAGAAGTATTAGATATCTACTTGTTTAATAAAGCATATCAGTATAGAGAATGGTAGCACTATAACATCCCTTACAGTGAACAAAAAATATTTGATATTCCATCCTCTATCACTTGTGCTGTGTTAAATATTATAACATAATCATAATGTAGAAATGTTCGGAGCTGTAATTTTTAACGTGTGATGGACAACAAATTTTTTTAAACTTGGGCAACTATTTTTTATTGTTGTTGCACAAATCAGTTCCGTGTGTCTGCAATATTTTTTATTATAATTTCACGCTCGACAGCACATCATTAGCGGAAAATATCAAATTGTATGTAAAGTAGAAAATATGGCGTTTGAATTGGACACCTGTACTCATAGGCAACAACATAAAGGGGGCTTCAACGACACCACATGACTTCTCCAAAAAATTATATGGGGTTCGTGCATAAAAAAAGAATGTTGGTGACATCCCGTTAAGCCTCTTTAGCTTTGTATGTTTACCACAATCATAATTTAGCAAACTTACTAACTTTTATTGGAAACCTGCTAGTAAGGTACTCTGGGCATATATATTTACCTTATATTTGAAAATTCTGTTGTCACTCATTCCGTTTTTTAACAAAGCTCTTTAAAAACACGAACTATCGATCAAAATCTGAGTTTCGATATGAACGTTAAAATAGTGCGCCCACGTTGGGCGTGAGCAAAAATCAACAGCGAAAATGAGTATGGTAGGGACGGATCATGTAATAACTTCAACAAACTTGAAAATCTTTAATAAAAATATCATAAATATCATAAGATTTAAGAAAATAATACGCAGAACTACGGCGCGTTTCTTAGTAAAACAAATCATAAGCATATATCAGCAATTGAAGGCTCTTATAATAGATTGTACCATTACGGTTCGATAATTAGAACCCAATTATCTTCTCCCATATCATGCCAAAGAGCTCAAGCGACAGGAAGTCGCCTTGTATGAAGCGTCGTCTAGTTTCGAATGGCTCTGGTAGGACTCTTTCATTCTTTAAGCAGTTATCGTGATCATCAACAGAAGATCTCAACCGAGACATTTTATTATTCTTTCATGTAAGGAGCCTAAATTTGGCGGTCCCAGGCTTTCTGTCAATGACCTACAGAAGTTGCTGCACATAAACTGAAAAGAAGTAAAGACTGCAAAGCATCGAAGCTCATGCAATAAAATTGTTTAGGCGGTATATCGTACCCCGTCCTGCTCTATATCAACTTATTATCTGAAGTTGACAGCTATATGTTTGGAAGCCTATGATGCACTGGTGGTTGTGAGGGCATTATAATATTTTGCAAAGACTTCTTACACAGTGGTATCGATCGTATTGTGCACCATACAAATCTGCTTTGACACTTGCTACCAGGCAACGGAGGCAGAATGCGGAGGTGATAATATATCGAGGCATGTACTCCTATTGGGGGCAGAACGTGGAGGCTATGACCCCTTGGTTACGAGTAAACATGTAAGACTGTACGGGAGAACTTCATTGTAATAGGATTGAAATTAAGTTTTCTTGAACCAACAAGAATCAATAGTGTGACCGTCTGTTGGCGCTACTCTCTGAGGGAACAAAAAATAATGTAGTTTCACTCGGTTGCTCTTAGAATAAAAATTTGATGGAAGATAAGAATTCCTTTGGTAAAAATGCAGTTTCGATAGAAAGTTTAGCAGTGAGTATTCTCAAGCCTCTGCCTTCTAAAGCATTTGCTCCACTCGTATGCCACTCGTATACACGGTTTAACTGTACACAAGGAGCTAGCCAAACATGAGCAAGCATACACTTGACAGCCAATATCAAACAGTCCCAACTGAGAAACCCGATGACACACAAAATCAAAATTTAAAAAATGGCTAGCAAAATAACATTAAAATTAACACTTCACTAACAACATATAAATTATATAATTTTCTGTTGAGATAGTCGTTCACAAACGGACTTGCCGTATACAATTGCCAAGTATGCGGGGGAATTCATTACACAAATTCCGAAAATCACACATGGTGCATTTATATAGACTTCACTAAATGGGTTTGTAGCCGAACATTTATGTAGACTTGTATGCACATATTCACCTCCGACTAACAGCAGGTTACATTCACAAATCAGGTCATAATAACAATTTCAGCCTGTTTGATGCCTCGTAAAGCAATTTTTCAAATCAGTTACAAATTATAAAATTTATTTGGCGTCAGCGTCGATATTCGTCCAACAGCCGCCAACCACCAATCGCCAATCGTCAGTCGCACCATACGCCAACAAATTGATAGAGAGGTACACTGAGAGAAAAACGGCAACGTAAAATCAAGCACATCCGGACTAAATATACGCGTTTCGTGCTCTTACTTTTTTGTTCTTGAAAAATTACCAATTTTTCTTAAATGTATAGCACCCGTTTTAAAACAACGACCGAATTCCCTTTTCACTGCAAAGCAATCTCTTCATCTCAATCGGCCTTACAAAGTCAGCTTGTATCTTTCAGGCAGAGCTGTAATCTATCGATAGTTTGCATACTCTCAGATAGTCAAGCTACGTTCATAATGTTTGATTCGCCACTTGCGTCCTCAAAAGCAATCGATAACTGTAAAAAGGTGTTGCGCAATGCACTGGCAAATCGATAAATTTTCGATATAAAGTCGATATTTTTTCGATAAAAACAAACAAACAAATCTATAAACTACTCGCTAGAAACCAATAACAAATCGATAATTCACCAATAATATACTGATAACGCTTCGAAGTGTTGTTATCGATAACAACTAATAGAGTCAAAATTATCTCGAAATGGCTTTGTAATGATCCCACAAAATAAATCAAAATAGTCCCATCATAGGTTAAACAGGTTGGTCCGTGAGGACCTCACTTAGATTCACTGAGTCCATAGTGTTACCAGAAGTTTGTTTATCGACCAAACTGATAACTCTATTAACCTTCAGATTTGCTTTAAATTTTATCCACAAATATTTGAATTTTTATTTCAATTTTGAAGAAAATCGTCGCACACTGTGATTACCCAGAATAAGTTTGAATTTTTATTGATAAATTTTGAAATGAATACGAACTATGAGGTCTTATAGGCTTCAAAATATGTTCGTCTAGCCAGACGATAACGCTAAAATATGACATAATAAACTTTGGTACAAAAAAAAAGATAAAATAAAAAGGAAAAAATATCGATTTCTGAATTGTTATAAAGACCACCTCTAAACTTAAAAAGTTACTAAAGCTTTCCATGATCGGGTGGGTAGCAGTAAAGTTATTCACGAAAATGAAGCCTTCTCGTCTGGCCAGATGCCACAATCTATCGGAGGGTTAAAACCAGGACCTATGTTATAAAGTAACTCCTTCCTCTTTGCAAATACCTTAAGCTTTCTAGGACCTCTGCCACTACATGTAACTCCTAATGGTTGGAGTCTTAGCCTGGCAAGCGCAGGGCACAAGCACATAGCGGGCTCACTCGTTTCCTCCTCCAACCCACACTTCCTACATGCATCTGTTATCATGACCAAGCTTAATTTACCGTGTTGTGATGCCAGAAGGCAGTGTCCTGTCAGAACACAAACACAAACCTCTCTTTTTAATGAAGGTAGTAAAAGGTTGTAAGTCCTATACATTATCTTTGACACTTTATTGGGTCCGAGCCTTTTTCGCTTGCTCCATCATGTGCAACTCACGCCTGCTCTTAATCTCGCCCAATTTAATTGGGGTGTCTACGGAGCATGCTTCAAGGGATGGGCCTTATTAGCAAGCTCATCAGCTTTTTCATTCGCATTTGCCCATATTCCTTGGAACCCAATATACATAGACGTATGCTTCTCCCTATACCGATTCTTTCCAGTGATTGTTTGCACTCTAACACACTTTTAGACGCTGTGCTATGCAAGATTATGTCTTTATTCCTAATTGGCTGTCAATATAAAAGTGACGCGGCTGCAGTTTAAGCTAGTTTCTTCGAATGTTTCTACTGCTTTGGTAACAGTCACTACTTCACCTGAAAAACGCTACAGTGGCCTGACAGCTTGTACGATCCATTTATTTCTGTATCATCACAGTATACCGCAGACCCTACATTTTTCCAGTACTTTGAAAGCATCGATGTACACGCGTATCGCCTTGTCTGTTATTTGGGCACCCATGCGCCAACCATCCAGCGCAAGGGAGCAGAATCAGGTACTCTGTTATTCCTGTAATTGATGTCGCTTTACTACTATGACTGTATTGTGAGGCACTGAGCCTCGTTGCAGTTGTTAACGCTTTGTTCTTTCCCAGCATATCTACAAGTGGAATCTGCAGAATGGCTTACAGTGTAGACGTCAGGGTTGTTTTTAGTGCAGTGATAGCTCTCATATCCCTTCTAATTTTTGGAGGTGTTTCGATTTTGTATGCCTGCCCACCAAACAAGGACTCCATATTATAGGATTGACTTTACAATCGCTAGACTACGTCAATTCCTTCTCATAACCAAACTGATTACTTAGCTTAAACTTGTTTCGTTCGGTGTGGAACGCTTTTTTCTCCGAGTGTAAGGAAAAAATTGCACAAAAGTTGCTCGGGCCCAATTTTTATAAATAAATATTTTTTTCCTAACAAAAGTTGCCAATCATTTAAAGTCATCAACTATTCGACCAGCAAACTAAAAGATATTTGGCTTGCCACAATCAAGAGCGCTTGTGGTCCGTCCGCCAATATGCCATATGAGCATAATCGAAAGTGCATCATTTGTTCAAGTTTTGCTAGTTTGCCATTCGCTGTCGATCGTTTGGTTGGCGATATTAATTAACATTTTTTTGCACTTCCATGAAATTAACATTTTAAATTTTAATATTGCTGCCTCTGCGTGCGCACCACCTCATGAGTGGGTGTTTTTGCGTTTTCATAAGTCGCGCATGCGCTGTCGCACTTAATATACGGATATCACAAGCAAGCTCGTAGATGATATTATGAGTATTCATATGCGTGTATGTAGTTGAAGCGGTTGACAGGCGGCATAGGTAATTCATACGATTTTAACGTAATTTATGTTCATGATTGATGATTTGATTGGTAATTAAAATTTTACCCACCATACTGCACGTAGGGACTTACGAAATGATCAGCAAGTGACAAGTAATTAATTTTTATAACTATTTGATTAAAAAATGTTAATTGTAACCACGCGCAAGCATATATATGTATGTACCAACAGTTTATTTAAACACTTACAAGCAACCGTAAATATGTAAGCAAGCCAGCCTGGGGGTACCCAGCATGAATAGAAGTTAACTATAACCTAGTATCTGACTACCTTTCTATGGCGATGGCCGAAAAATAGTTAGAGGTGGTTTCCTAACTATTACAAGGCACGACAACCAACAATAAGCGAGCTTTGGTTTGTTCTACGAAAGGGTGTGTTCTTTCTCCCCTGCTTTTAATTGTGGTAACGAACGACCTGTTCGGGATCGTGAGGATAGGGGTTTGTAAGTGGTTCTAATGCCGATGAACTGACAATTATTGTTAGGGGTGAATTTCTAAATAAACTGAACGACGATTTAGAGGGTGACGTCACCAGGTGGTCCAAACCATGAGGATATGCTTACAGCCTAAGCTAAACGGAACTCGTTTTGTGTAAGCCGAAGTACAAGATTTCTGGACTTAGACCACCAGGGGAAGTACCATGGGTTTATTCTTTACAGTTCTTTGCCTTTTATTATTGTCCGTGAGCAATTCTGGAATATGGGAGGGCACGAGACTCTTCTTCCACGGTCAAAATATCGGAAGAAGTCGGGTGTTGGCGATGGAGAACTCTGCCTTGAGCTTGGTGGTAGTCGGAGATGTAAGCTGTTATAGTTTTGATCATGAAGCTTGTTATAAAGAAACCATGAAGACATAGACAAACATGAATAAAATAGAAAGTCGAAAATTTACAGCCCCTTACAAATTTATGCTGATATTACAACAATTTATTACGCCTGCAGTTAATGCTATGAATACAATTACAGTTATTGGTACAGCCACGTCAACAGTCTTGAACACATCACATAAATACGACGGATATTGCTGGCAAGGCGGCTGCGGTCCGGCCGTTGCTCTGGCTTCATTACAAGAATTTAGGGCTGCGTGAATTCCGGTATTCTTACCAACTTTATTTCAGATAATATACCGTTTTCTGAGTGAAGTTCAATGTAAGCCGCATGTTTAAATTGCTTTATCACTATTGCGTCTTCCAATCGGAAGCTGCCGCGATTAAGAATGGGGTAGATGGGATGATATTCTCTGATACAACGGTAAGATAATATAACAACAGATAACCAGCAAGCCAACCGGTTAAAAGCACTGAGTTTAAGAGTCGTTCGCTTGTGACTGGGGTGCCGAAGCATAGTAGTATCCCATCTCTTAGTCTGCATGGAATCCACTGAATCAGAAGTTTGTGACTGTAAGGAGTAAGCAGTTACGTGGGGTCACCTGCAGTATTCAGATAGAGATAGAGTGTAACCGAAGGACTCACTTCATGGTTGATTTCCCTGCCCATCTTTTTCCAGAAAAAGGCGAAATTATTTCAATCTCATTTATATCGTCGCAATGTTGCTACATTCAAGCCTAACCTAATATGGCCAGCATCTGCACGCTCATGAGTATAGTAAAGGCATCAGTGACTGCTACGCTCTTGATTACTGTAGCAGTTACTCTGCGTTTGTGCTTATGGTCACGAATACTGTGACGGGCATTGAGACGGCAACGATCTGGCTCCACATTAAAAGGGCTAAGTATAGCAGTGGGCGCCATTTTAATGCTCTTTCACCTGGAAATTTTTCCTGCATATCCTTTTGAATGGGATCTACATTCTAACAGCGTTTAGGCACATCGGCGGGATACTGATTAACAATTAAATCTAAACCGCGATAACCTTCGCACAGATTTTAGGCCGAGCTTCGTGCTCCTTTGATTTTTCCTACAAATTGGCAGGCGAAACCTTCTTGTTCTAATCCGACTAAGTACGGCATCTGCAAGGCAGATGAGTCTTCATTGAGAAGCTTTTCATGCAGAAATATATTCGGAGTGCTTGCCAAACACTGCCGAGGGGTGATCCCGCTTAGAAAAGCTTGTTTCCAGTTGAAAAAATTTCTTAAAATTTTTATATTGCTTTGCTCGGGGCGTCAACACAGGATCTTCGGTGTGGTAGGCGGCTCGGTTTTCTTGAGCTATTAGGCAGAACTCATGTTCTTTTCATGTCGTAAAGCGCCCATATTTATATATATGCGCCACACGCGTCCGAAGAGTACCAATTGCAGGCCAATATCTCCTGAATTATGCTATGGATGTTTCTTTCGACTGATGTAGATGGGGTTCAACAGCGTCCTCCAATGCTCCTGGCTTTCAAATTATTCAACCTTCAAATTTACTTTCAAGTTGCATGGAGCATTCTCTTGTATAATTTGGGAATACTGCTTGATTATATCAGTTTATGCACAACTCGAGCGCTCTTACGGAGTCTTTCAATAGAACTCTACAAGCAATATTTCCGCCAAATAAAGAAGATGCAGGGAGACCAGTTATCCTTGCAGTCGAAGATTGCGCTCAGAGTAATGCAATGAGAGTCTAGTCACTAATCTAATAGCTGCTTCTTACGTGTGCAGCCTCGCAAAGTTATTCTCTGCATTAATAGTTCATATCTATCACTCGTCCTTACCTCCGTGAATGTTATAATTGGAAACATTTCACAACTTCATGGAATTTTGAACACTTAGCCATCTTCAAATAATTTGTCGTCCGGGATTCATTAAAACATTTAAAAAATTGGTTCAAAACCATAGCCGGCACTCTAATTGGATTGCGAAACAGCTGTAGGGGAACACAAATTTTGGTATGTAAGAGTAAGATGAAGAAATATGTAGCATAAGACGGCTACGTGCGAAAAATATTTTCTTAATTTGCTTGGCATTTTTCTTTCATTAAATCTAAAATTTTTCCCAACAAACAAAGACTCATCGGACACATCTACGCTTTGCTATCGCTCTAATTGCAACCAGGACTAACTCGGAAATTTTCATTAAGCACGTAAAGTAGAAATAAAGCAATTAGCCGCGAACATCGCTGATATGAACCAAAGCGCGCACGCCTTAGAACGAGATCCTACTGCAAAGCTGTTAGTGTTGGTATTGCTACCGCTGCTATTGTTGTTATTAGTATTATTGTTGCTGAACACAATCACCCAAAAGGCAAATGAGCTAGCAGGGGCTGTATAGTGCGCATGTGCAGCCGTCGTTGCCAATTATTCGCATTCACATCTGCCGGAGCTACTGCAACGACACGCAGGCACAAACACACACACATAAACAAAAACCCACATGCCAAACAACAACCTTTAGATTCATGAGGTTGTGTGTAGGTATGCTGTGCAAATGATTTTGCTTGCACGTTGATTTGCCTGACTTTCACGATTTCAACTCAATTTGAGGCAGCAACAAAATAACGTTTTGTCATTGCAGTTGCAGTAAGATGCCAGAAAACATCAACATTAATGGTGAGGAGTACGACGATGACTTGAGTGTCGAGTGAAACGAATGAAAATTCCATGGAAATTGCATGCAAAGCGTTTTTTTCATGACATGGCAACCAACTAATTCATCATTAACGCCGCTGATGCCGCCGTTGCTGCTGCAACATTTCAAACCAAAAGTAAATAAGTACCTGTGTATGTTTTTAGGTTGCAAGTAGCAATGTTGAACGTTTTTGGAGTGGTGGCTGCGGCTTGGAAAAGCGCAGTGTCATGCCACCACGCAAGGTGATTGTGGCTGCTTATCGAGCTTATATGTTTGCTCGTATGCATTTCATCTGTTGCTGTGTAGTTGGTTTGGTTGCATGCCACACGAGCAACCCACATACAATCGAGGGACGAGTGGGACGGCGTCAAGCAAAAACAAATAGCGAAAAAAAAACAAATAGAATTGACAACATTTTGGCATTTTTTCATTTAAATTTTTAGGCGCATTTGGTTTTAGTTTAGTTGCGGCAACATTCATACTTATATTCTTACAATATGGCAACCGCATACTTGATATACAAATGAAAGGCTTATATTTTAGGATTTTCTGTTTGTGTCCAGCGGTGTACTAATATTATTATTTTTATTATGTCTCGAAGCACTGCAACCTTTATTTAGATATGTTTTGGTTTACTTTTCAGCTTTTTACCATACTCGAATCGAGGGCTTTTAATGCATTTAAGTACCACTTCAGGCTTTTTACTCCATATTACGAAGCGATTAAGGGTCACGCTACCCAGGTGGGAAAGTTTCTGCCTTCTCAGAGCAGCGCATTCGCAGCTCTCAAAAGCGACAATTTTTTGTATCCGATAGTTAAATTCTAAGGTTATATCGTAGACTTCAGTGTTCCGTTTAATAACGAGTGAGAGTTAGTAGGTCTCGCTGCTTAGATAAATGAGTTCGTCTGATACTCACGTTGGTGGGAGTATAAAAAATTTGGCATATCTTTGTTCAGGGCATTCCACTAAATATTGTCTGAGCTGCTTTGTTTCCCAGCTACTTATGGTTTTCGCAGTATATGTCTTTATGAGTCTAAGAGATCTGAACCATAAAATGCTGCCATAGCACCTTGTTATTCTAGGTAGTCTGCCTGTTTTTAAACTTAATGTCCCTTATGCATGGGAGACCATCCTGTTTTTTGGCTCCCGAACCATTAAGGACTCCACTGTATTCATACATTAACACGACTGACTGGCTGTCAGATATAATGACGACACTCCTCGAGGATAAGCCTTTGTAGACATTACCTACCGCAAATTTCTTCTGCGTGGTGTAGCAACCCCTTTTTCCCGTCATCAAATTTCGATCCATCCGTGAACCAGACCTCTGAGTAAGGGTCAGTATGTGAACTACCTATTTTCCAAAGAGTGCTGTCCCCAATGGACATTGCTATCGATAACATATCGATATTGCGGCGATAACCGATTGGTGACAATCCAATAAGAAATCCATAAATTTTTGATATCAATTCAGTAACTTTTCGATAAGAAATCGAGAACTTTGAGACAACAATGAGAGGATAACATTTTGATAACTATTCGATAACAAATTTGTCACACTGCGATAACAAATCGATATTTTCTTGCTAACAAATCGATAGTTTTTATGTAAAATCTGTAACTTTTCAATAAATAATCGATAACTTTTCCATAAAACATCACTAATTTTTAGATATTATATCCATAACCTTTCGATAACAACACGATAATTTTCGATACCAAATCGGTAACAATCCGATCACATATGTATAACTTTTCTAAACAAACAAACTCGTCGATATAAAAGCGGTTACTCATTGATAACTCTTGTTATCTTTAGCAATTTTATACCACTTGAATAGCAATTCCTTGACTCGTCTATAACATACATCTATAACTTACAGATAACACGTCGATAAAAAGCGGACAGCTTGGTGATAACCCGACGATAGCAGACATTAACACTTTGATAGCCGTCCGTCTTATTCCGGTCCCGGCTTCAGTTTTGACTTTTTATCTCTCTTTTTATCTGACCTTCTTTTCTTTTTCTCTCCCCTTTTATTTTTTTACTTTATTTCTTTCCTTGATTTGTTTTCCGGTTTCGTTCATAGCAACTCTATCACGTTCAATGTAGTACTTAACTTACGCTTGCATTTTGAATTCCCCCTAAAAAATTTCACACGTCAAAGTGAATAATTTTTTAATATTCTTCTACTTGTCAGTAGAATTAGAACTAAGCCAAATTGAATAGACACTGCAACTGGGTATAAATTCTCATCGTCCGCTTTAGATGCTACAATCGTGTCATACTAGAAGGGCTGATTTGACATGTTATATTGAAAGAAGTTAGTATTCCTCATACCAAAATTTCTGCAGACTCATCTCAACATCAATTCACTTTCATGCAATTAGCCAGTGGTGCTCTCAGGTGCTTCGCAAAGCTGGCAATGGCTACTTGTTGTGTCAAGTTGCACACTAAATGTGCTATTACCTCGGAGGCAGTGTTTTATCATTGACACCCCGTAGGCAGCAAAGTTAAATAGTTGAGTAATATTGGGCAACCAACTCTTTCCGTAAGCTTAACCATTAGAGTCGCATAATGCAGTACGACTTAAAAGTTGAACATAGCACTGAATGCCTTTGGCAACTTTGTTCATCACTCAACTACATAATAAAAACATATGTACATAAATAATTTTTTCCTCTTTGCTATCGCAAAAACTGCAACATTACTTCTGAGCATATGCTTTTTGGCTCTACTCACCAATTGCACTTACATAGTATGCAAATTTCTACGAAGTAAGTCAAAAAGTGCTCGTCTTGCTGGCTGAGTCGAAAACCTCTGCCGTCATTCGCGTCATTTCATCTTCATCCTGCCGGCTGCCACACTAATGAAGTTATAAAACCAAACGACACACTCGAGCGCATGCTAAAGTCATATCATATTGTGCAAAGAGTTATTGTTGTTGTTGTTACTGTAGTAGTGCTATGCAGTGATTGTTGCATCTGTTATTCATTAGTTGTATCGTGGCGTTGCTAGTGGGGCGGTCACAATTTTTGCTGCACTCTCCACTTCTACAAAAAAAAACAGCCAACAGGAAGAAATTGAGCGTGACAGTTGCCACATATTTTGATAAATTGATGACTTTTATTTCCCTAACCTAATTTAAAGATAGTCTTTCTTATGGGATATTGTTAGTTTATAGAATGTCTTCATGATGGACTAAGTAGAATACTTAAGCCAAAGATTCAATTCACCTACGCGTACAGCTCCGTCTGACAAACGCTGAGTTATCTCCTGGGGAGAATCGAGGAATATGAGGACAGGGCAACGGACTTGCTATGGACCAAAAGGGTTTACTGCGAAGTCTCAAGGTCCGTATGGCCATGCTTGGATAGGAAAGTCATCAGTCTCCTTCTCAAACAGAACAAATAAGCGATGAGGGTACTTACGGGTGTCATCACAGGTCATTGTGCTATCGCACCAATGCTCCGACGGTGGCGAAAACCAACAATCTCCCTCTGCAGAAGCTGTCAGGATGAGGAGGAAGAGGAGTCGATCTACCACTTTCTCTGCCGATGTCCGGCGTTTTATAGAAGAAGGCTCAGATTTCTGTGCTCACAATTCTTCGACAGTCTGACAGAGGTTGGGAAAGTGGACGTCTCGCTTCTTCTTGGGTTCATCAGGGAAAGCAAGCGGTTGGTTTATGACCACTAGGTGGTAATGGGGTTAAACGAATGTGCCGCAACCTGGCACTTACCGAGGGCACACACAGTGGACAAAAATGTTTCCAAGTGGAAGTGAGGCCAATATTCACGCCCTCTTAACCTAACCTAACCTAACGTGTATCGTTTTTTCTAAATTAGGGGCCACAAGTAGGCCATGCAAGGAGAGCTAGAAGGCACGACAGGCTCATTCGATAGGATGGGAAGTATTTGTGGTATACCCGAGTTAGCTATGTTTATATAGAGTTATATAGTAAACCCGAATGTAACTCGAGAATATAATCCTCCTGATTGTGCATACTTCACTCTCAATGTGCTAGGTTAGGTTTGGTTAAACTAACCGGTTCGTCTTAGCAAATACCAGAAGCTTTCTAGGATCCATGCTACTTACTTCTAGATCTGGTGGCTATGCTAGTCCTAAAAGCTGAAATCTTAGCCTGACGATCGCAGAAAACGAGTATAAAACGTGTTCGATCGTGTCCTCCTCCAACCCGCACGTCCTACATCTGCTTTCTTTGATCCTACATTTTCTATTCTGACTGGACACTGCTGGCGTCACATGCTTACCAATAAGGATTGATTGGTCTCATTTGCAGTAGCATCTAACTACTTTAATTAAATTAATTAATTAATTAAATTGTCTGGGTGCTAGGCGTTGGGGTATCCCTGGCAAATGTCAGGCTGATTTTTTGGTCTGGGCAGGTGCCCTTGAATTTAACGTGTCTTCCAGTGGAGACTTTGGGATTTCAATAGCCTCTTGCTCTCTGCTTCTAGACAGGTAGGCCTTGAGCCGGTTTATAAGGGTTTACAAAAATGTATCCTTCAATGGTTATTGGAAATTTAACAGGGCACTGCGGTACGCGTTAACTTTATGCTCAGCTGTTCAGCCTTTGCGAGGACAAACTAATCTATAAAGCAATGGCAAGAGCCAAGAAATTGACAAAGTTGGACTCGACTTACTCAATGATCACATTTCCCTACATATGGCAACGTCAATCACTTATACAGGCTTCTACATACTAGCTACAAACACTGTTGTACGGAACGTAGTATATTTACAATGAAAAATCAATTTTACATATTTTCACTAAGTATTTGACTAGGCGCTCCATTTTCCATGAATTGTCTCATCATGTCGCACACCCCAGTTTTTAACCCAAAATGTATATATGTCTGTCGAAATGGCTTATTTGCAACTTCTTCAGAGTTTATTTTCCTTTTTTCCACAGATTTCCATACCAAATATCATACCTAAAACCCCCATCAGCGCACTTCATTTCGGCCGTTTTGGACGTTCAGATTTTGTGGTCGTGGCTACAGCTGCAGTTGCATTTGGCTGTTGCGGCATAAGCTTCGTGTATTTGGTGACATACTGTTGATGATATGAACGTGACGAAAATGTAAGGCGCGCAACGTTCCAGTCATTTAGTTAGCTAGTTGAAAATTTGTTTTTGTTGCAATAGTTTTTATCACAATTTTGCACAAAGTGCAATGATTTTGCAGATTTTTCTAAAGAAAAAAAGTTGAAAATTCCGAAATAATAATGCTCGTATTATTAAGTCAACTCAACTCGTTATGCAAATCAGACACATTTTTAGTTGGCTATATGAAGAGTTAGTATGATTCAGTGGTGCACACAGAATCAGCAGAGCTTCGAACATTGACGCCACATTTTTTGACAAAAAGAATTGAGCATAAAATCTACATATGCCTGCTTGAAGTACAAGCGAAAGCCGATTCACGGCCTGCTCTGCTGAGCCAAATAAATTTCCGAAGCTCCACGAAGCTTATGAGGGCATCACTGGTATGGATGTGTGTGTATGTCTGTATGTCGCTATGGATTTCTGTGTCGATTATCTATGCATATTTTTAGTTAGCATGATTCGCCAATACCTTATGTGCGAATAACAAAAACTTAGATATATTTTCTCGATACATTCTCTAGCTTCGTTATGCTCTATTGACCATATTCCTCGAAAAGTCGTGCTAAAGTCAAATATTAAAAAACAAGTTGGAAAATGTGTGGCAAATGAAAAATGAAAATTTTTGTCAACTAACCTATATTTTGGGATAAATGTGTTTATGAATTATTAATAAGAGAAAAAGGAATGCTGTAGAGTTTGTGATGTGGATTCTGGGTTAGCAGTCACAGTTGTGCGGTCATGCTAAGAATCGCCTTTTCCATCCTCGCCCGAGCAACGTGAATAAGCTGAGCAGCCCATATGCGAAATTCGAATGCCGACCCTTCGGAAGCCTAGCCAAGACAAGCAAGTAAGCTTCATAACTCACGACATCAAATTGGTTCAAAAGGCTTATAGGTAGATAGGCTTATAAATAGTTGCGATAATCGTCACTAAAACACTTCTTCTTGACGTCACAATCATCAAATATTTCAAACCTTTCTAATCGGTGGACCTGATAGGCTGAAGCAGGCTATGTTCAAGCCGCTGATGGCATTTTGATACTCGACTTACTTACCAGATGTCTACAAGACGGTCATTTATCGAAAGCCTGGAAAAGTTTACGCCTGGTTTCATTCCCAAAACAATCAAATGCCAAAAAACTACTTAAGAGCCATTCTTTATTTAACCTGAAATCACTGGAGAGATTTATTGATATAGCGCGACCACTTCAAGCTTTCACAAGCGCAGTTTAAAGCATTTCCAACCTAGTTGTCAAACTCACCGAAGCGTGGTTAATCCTGAAAATTTGGCAAACGAGGCTCACGACAAAAATTCCCAATGGGAGTAGAGGGTGAGATTATTTAGAAGATTCAACTTGGTTATATTAAATCCTTTTCGGGTTTATTGGGCTAGTACATTGATAACACTCAACAAAACTTTAGAGGAATAACTTTATTGCTAGAAGACGAAAAAGAGGTAGATTGGCCTGCACTTAAAGGACGACGTGGACTTCAGCCGCTAACGCAGCTTAATACGTATAGCGAAATGAAATTCGGCTGATAGCGCCCTTGACGAGGTGGTTAGCTTCAAATCGTTCCCAAGATAGTCCACCTAGTACCGTAAGGGTGCTATTTTCTGAAAGGTACCAGATCAAGGAGCGTCATCATGGAAAAACTTCTGAAAAATTTTGGTTAGTTGCCTTATCAGTGTTGAGCGGACTCATTCAGTCTATACGAGGTCCTCATGGACCGGCCAGTTCAACCTGCCTTATCGCTCAAAGAAAAGAAAGAAGGCGGTTCGGGCTTCCTCGACATTGAGAGTGCTTTTAAAAGCATTAAACCAAAGGCCATTTGTTTCGATATGAAACTCATATGAAACTCATGGCTCTGTGTTAACACGACTTTATTTAATGCTCATGAGTAGCATAGTCAAAAAACCTTTAAGCAATGGCTCGGTATGAGGAATCACTTCCAAGAGCAATACTGAGGGAGGCGAGATGCAGGCTCACTTTTGGTTATGGGTAATTAAAAAATACGTGGCGAACTTTAGACCAAAAGGACGAGGGTTGTCGCTTGGGCTGACGAGTAAGTAACTAATATTGATCATAGATTAGTTCCTTCCAACGGATAGTGATTTGCGTTGGGCAATTCAAAAAGGTCTTAACTTCCAGGAGTAGAACCTAAGGTAACTTGAGGGAGATAACGACTGAGACAGTAATAAGGACAGAACATCTGCCTGTCAGCCAGCCCCAGCATCTTCCTAACTCTTGCTATGTTGTAAAGAGAGAGTCGCTAGACAGCACCAGGACAGTTCAGTCTTAAGTGACCAATGAAACGATATTTGTTTATATCCAGCCTGTCATAAAGGCATCAAAAACTCACTTGATGTAACTAAATATCACGTGCAGGCGTTGACCCTTGCTAGCGCCTATTAGAGATCTGTCAAGGTCTGCCTTTGTGGATCCTCGGGGACAAAAATATTGCAAGAAATATCTTTGCTGATGGGATGCCTATAAAAGGCTCCCAAATGGTGGAGGTGGACGGCCTCATAAGAACACCACAATGGTATGTTTCTCCTGAGGGTAATCGAGGTGCTAGCTGCTTGTTTATTCCTACTTAGCTTTTACATCTTCTTGCTGAAGAATGAGCAATGTTGAAACATATGGCTTATCGAAACCGTACAAAAACCACAGAAATTGTAAGTAACACCTGCAAGGACTTCGTTCTATCCTATTTGGAGAGATTCACTAATATTTTAGACAACTCTGGTAAAGATGTATAGAGGTAGGAGTAGAGTAAGTAACTAGAAGTGATTATAGAAACCCATTGAGTATATATGTGCAATACACAGATGTTCGCAAGAATGTATCTGCTTAAGCAAGCGCCAATAAGTCCACAAAAAAAACCTATTTTGTAGTATAACATGGGGTTAAAAAGGAGGCGTTGAAGAGTCAGGCGATAAAATTTTAGTTACAACCACAAGCAAAGAAGACTGCACTTTGATGGTCTCAGCCAAACTTGTATGCGTGAATACTGTAAGTAAATAGCGAATGTTTGTAAGTAAGTTTTTTGTTCCTTCCAAAATTCTAAAGCTATATTTTGAGTCATCGCGAACACCTGTTCAATCACAGCGTTCACCTGTGAGCACTTGAAACATTTTTTTGGCATGAGATGTGACTTTATCTCTGTAAAAGGTGTGTCAACAGGGTTTAACAGTCATTGAATAAGTTAAATTCAAAATTTATACGATTGGACATATGTACATATGTACTTTTGTCACGTAGCCTATTCATATTTGCCTCAACAGGAAAAGTTTCTCAACGACATCTAGAAGAAACCAAAATAAAGGCTTAAACAGAGGTTTCATTGCATGATTCGACTTACTTACTTCATTGGAACTTAACTGCTTAAACCGGTATGGTCACACCAAGATAATTCAAATCGTTTTCCACCTGATCCTTCCAGCGAAGTGAGGGCCGCTTTCTCCCTACGCTTTCGATAAAAATACTCTCTTAGCAGGAGCATCATATTTCATGCGCCTTGTATGGCCTAGCCAGCCACGTCGCTGCTTTTTAATTCGCTGGACTATGCTGATGTCTGCATAAAGCTCGCACAGCTCATCATAAAATCTTTTTCGGTACTCCTCGTTGTCGAGGAGTAAAATTTAAATCTTTCAAAGAACTTTTCCCTCGGGCTCTCCCAGAGTAGCCTCATCAGATGTTGTCAGTCTCCATGCTTCTGCGATATATATAAGACTCGTTAACTGACTTTTTGAGAATGATTTTCGTTTGCCGAGAGATGACTGTACTTCGCAATTGCTATCAATAGTGTTGTGGTTGTCAAGACGCAAGAGCGCTGTTTGCTTGATGACACCAGATTTTTCATCTTGTCCTCATTTACCGTCAAATCCGTCTTGTCCCCTTATTTTTCCGGATGGGAGTAAGCAGAACCCACGGAGCGGGTCTGAGCACCCGTCGACGATGTCAATGTCGTCAGCGTAAGCCAGAAATTGCACCTTCTCATAAATCATTGTTACAGAGCGGTTAAGTTCTGCAGCTAATTAAACCTGCTCTCCGTCTGCAACCTCGTTTAGATTCGAACGGATCGGAGAGGTCCTTCACAATTCTGATTGTGCTGATGGTCGTACTCAACTTAATTTTGCACAGCCGTATAAGTCGAAGGCCGCTTTAAAATAGTCGAAGAGGTGATGTATAAGTATTTTTTTTTCGCAGTTTTTTTCCAAGGTTTGACGCATGGTTAAAATTTAAAGATTTGTCATCTTTGATGCCGCACTTATAAGATCCAATCAACCGAATCACGGTGGGTTTCAATTTTTCGCACAATGCGCTTGACAGCACCTCTTATGCGTTACTAAGAAGGCTGATTTTTTCGGTAGTTGGCGCAGTTTGCAGGATCCCCCTTCTTGTGGACTGGGCAAGTATCACTCAGATTCCAATAGTCCTTATAATCTTCCAAGAGTGTTTCATCGCTGTCTTCATTTTCACCAGGTCACCGTTTTCGTTTTTACAAGAGTTTGCCACGGGTTTGAAACCTTCTGCCTTGCGCCGAATATTTTAGCAAAATTACGGAAATTTTTACTATATTTTATAGAAAGCGCAATATTTCTTTGGGGCTGCTAACAGATGTTCGTTAATTAATCAAGTGGCGCTGTGTGAAAAGGAAAAATTAATTAATTCATTAAACAAAATAAGTAAAATGTTACGTATACGCACAGGTATTCGTAATTTTAGGTGAATATGATTGCGTGTATTCTGTTGGTTTTAATTAAACTACGTGTTATTAGTTATATACTGTTGAGACGTAAGTCAAATTTTGCTAAAATTCCGAAAAAAATAATGAAGTTAAGCATGACTTTTGCGTAGAATTTCAAGTAGTTGGAGGCGTAACGACGAATGGGTGTGTGATCTATAAATAGAAATGTGAACACCATATAACACTCCTTAACACTACAACTAAAATTTATTTTGTATTAATCATTTTGAGTCACCATGTACTTAATGTTTTGTTTAACCATAGCATATTGCTATCTGATAGCATCTATCACTTTTTTTGCATCTCTGCCAAATGTAGGTACTCGTATATAATGTGCAAAATTGTTGTTATTCACCTAGGGTTATTGTAATGTTTTAAGTTTATTTGTTGCTTTTAAGTAGATGTACTCAATTGATATTAAGTTGTACTTCTGCGAACATATCACACACACACAAACATATATATGCCTCTATGGTTTATGTATGCAACTATCTCAACGTTTTACATTTTCAGGTGCAGATATATCAACATCACTGCAGTGATTTACAGTTTCTTTAGCTTAATAAAGTCATAAAATTTATCTGTGAATCTCCAGAGAGTAAATTTCATAATATTTTGTTAAGTTTATTTTTTATTTTATTTTTTATACCCAGCTGTGATAAATATTAACCTAATAAAATTGTATGGTCCGGCTTGATCGAAACCTTTCCTTGCCTAGGATCCATAATTATATATTTTTCATTGAAAAGGTAAAATAATAAGCTTCTTTTTTAGCTAATAAAATATATAAAAAACGAGAAAACTAAACAATAAAAGATAATTCAAGTTTTCCGATGAAATATATTTTTTTAATGTTCATTGGTCATTGTACGGAAAAATTACTACTGAAAGCATCAAATGAGTTTATTTATAAACTAATTTTAATATAATAATAAAACAAGTAATGGTGTCTAAGTTCGGGTGTAACCGAACATTATATACTCAGCGTGAGCTTCAGTTGTACATTTCATTTCAGATAAATTACTTTTCTACAAATCACGGGGCCCCGCCCATTTAAAAGAAAAATGTCTCCCCATTTTCTCTTACAGTAAAATTTGATAAGTGAAATATCATTGATTCAAAACTATTTTTTGCTAAGTTATAGCTTATTACACTGTGGAACAAATTCAGGTTAGCAAAAGTTAGGTCGATTCTGAGAGTTAGGGGTGAAAATAGGGGCTAAATTAGAAGACCCGTATCGCGGCGTTTGTTTATGTTAGTTGGAATGGAATAATCGACCTTCGAACTTTGCAGTCAAATGCCTTTCGTCCATGAAAATCGACCCACCTTAGTGTATGTACCGCCCAGCGGGTTAGGGGGCTTGGAATATATTGCACAGGTCTCTAATAATAATTTGGCTTTAAGAGATTGAAAAAATATCAATTAGTCGGAGAATTATAGCCAAAAAACCACACAAACAATATGCTGAAAATCGGCATTTGACTGCAAAGTTCGAAGGTCGATTAAAAAAAAATTCCAACTAACATAAACAAACGCCGCGGTACGGGTCTTCTAATTTAGCTCCTATTTTCACCCCTCACTCTCAGAATCGACCGAACTTTTCTAACCTGAATTTGTTCCACAGTGTTTTCTAGTCTACGACCGTTTTAAACTCTTTTTATATCTAGGTTAGGTTAGGTTAGGTTCAAGTGGCTGCCGTCCACATTGTAGCGGCACACTTAGGCCTTTATAGGCTCATTGTGAAACCACACGGATTTGTTCCTACCCTCCTAATCAAACCACTTCGTTGAGTTTATGAAGCTAACTAAGCATCGCGTATTGACCTCAGCTATATCAGCCAGATCTACGAGAAACATCTTGCCCATAAATCGTTGCCTTCTTCTACCGAGCGCTGGACATTCACAGAGTAGATGCCTAAAAGTTTCAGGTTCTTCTTCGTTGCCGCAGCTTCCAGAATAATCATTAAATAGAGCGCCAATCTTTTCCGCATGCGGTCCAATACAAACATGACCCGTAAGGAGACCTACAAATAAGGAAATATCCCTGTTACGGAGGGTGAGAAGCTCTCGCGATCTCTTCTGATTCCATTCCGGTCATGTGAGTTTTGCCGTGTGGCATCTATCATGATGCTTCCATCAGTAGAGCCTCCCGCTTCCATCAGTAGAGCCTCCTTTATCTTGAGCTTGAAGGTGGAGAGCGGCATGCCCAACCTCTTCCAGGATGGCGAAAGTGGAAGGGAGGTGCCCTTTCTTGCAAGCTAATCCGCCATCTCATTATGCCCTTATGTCCCGGAACCCATACCAGATGCAGAGTAAAGTGTTTAGCCATCACGTTAAGTGATCTGCGACAGCCTACTGCAGTTTTAGAATTAGCTGTGACAGAGTCAAGGGCTTTCAGTACTGCTTGACTGTCTGAGAAAATATAAATGTGCTTCTGAGAGACTGCCTTCTCCGTAAGGCAGTCTACAGCGTCTTGTATGGCCGCAAGCTCGGCTGAAATACGCTACAGTGATCCGGAAGGCGAAAGGATCTTTGTATCTCCAATCGTTCCTCCTACCCTGTTATCCAGTTTAGATCTATCTGTGTAGATCTGAATGCTGTTAGTGGGCCAATCAGGGTCATTCACACACTCTTCCCTCTCAGGGATTAATATCTCGTATCCCTTGTTAAAGTTGGTATGTGGTTTTCAGAAATCTGTCCATTGTGTATGCAGAATCTGTCGAGAATTTCAGTATGTTTGCAGTACGACCATGTGGTCAATTTCCTCAGCCTGATAGCTGCACATGCTGCATATTTAATGCCTTCTATATCTATGGGTAGTAGGTTGAGTATTACATTCATATCCTCCGTTAGCGTTGTGCGGATGGCTCCGCTTATGCATAGTAGTGCAGATCTGTGCACCTTTGAAGAGCAAGAACCGTGGAGGATTTAATCAGGCGGGTCACCATACCGCCACCCCATATAGCAATATTGGCCTAACTATGGCCGTGTATATCCAATGTACTACCATAGGGGACATACCCCATTTCCGTCCAATTTCCGCTTTACATGTGTAGAGGGCAACCGTGGCCTTACGGACACGTTCCGTGGTGTTTTGTGTCCAGTTCAATTTCTTATCAAGTGTGAGCCATAGATAGTTGGCGGACTCACTTAATTTAAGCATTGTGTTTGCCAGCACTGGAGTTGAGAGACGTGGTATCTTATACCTCTCGTAAAGAGCATCAGCTCCGTTTTATTTGGGTTCACTGCCCAGACCATTATCAACGGCCCATGCTTCGACCCTTCTTAATTACACCTGCATCATATCGCAGAGAGTTTGTGGAATGTCTTATATCTAAGTTGCGGTGCTCTTTAACCGATCCCGTCGATTTTTACTAGAAATATTTTCCGCTATAAGGAAAATATGTGTACATAATTTCGTTACGATATGTTAATTTTTCTTCGAGTTATGGCTCCCGAAACATAGAAAATAGCTTAGTCATAAAAGGGGCTTTGCCACACCTATTTTCAAAAATTTAGTGTTTTTTAAATGTAATGTTATAACTAAATGTAGAAAGTAAAATTCTATGATACAAAGCTCTTTTTTGCAAAGATATAGCTTATTTTATTCGTCCGCGACCCTTTTATATAAAAGTGGGCATGGTCCTTAACCGATTTCGTTAATTTTTCTTCAAAGCATTCCTTATAGTAAAGGGAACCTCTCTGCCGAATTTTGTTACGATAGGTTCAACGGTTTTTGATTTATGATTAATAATATTTGTAAAATTGAGTTTATCAAAGTGGGCGGTGCCACGCCCATTTAAAAAATTTTTTATGAAAAGTCCCAATATCAGTCCACACGTCAAATTTCAACATTCTAGGTATATTATTTACTACATAATCAGTGTTTTTTGTGTTTTCCAAAGTTTATATACATACATATATAACAAGTAAGGAAGGCTAACTCCGGGTGTAACCGAACATTACATACTCAGGTGAGAGCTATGGAGACAAATCAGGGAAAATAGCACCATGTAGGAAACTGAACCTAGTTAGACCCTGGAATGTGTTTGTATGACTGTGTATCAAATGAAAGGTGTTAATGAGTATTTTGAGAGGAAGTGGGCCATAGATCTAGAGATGGACGCCTTTAGGGATATCGCCATAGGTAACCAGGCCTGACTCGAGAATTTGTTTGTACGATATGGGTATCAAATGAAATGTGTTAATGATATTTAAAAGGAGTGGGCCTAAGTTCTATAGTGACGCTTTTCGATATATCGCCATAAGGGGTGACCAGGTGACTCTAGAATGTACGATATGGGTATCAAATAGAAAGGTATTAATGAGTATTTTACAAGAGCGTGGGCCTAAGTTCTATAGATGTCGCCTTTTCGAGATATCGCCATAAAGATGGACCGAGGGGTGACTCTAGACTTTGTTTTGTTACATATATGGTATCAATGCACAGGTGTTAATGAGTATTTTAGAGGCGTGGGCCTTAGTTCTATATAGTGGACGCGCTTTTTCGAGATATCGCCATAAACGTGGACCAGGGTGAACTCTAGAATTTGTTTTGTCCTAGTATGGTATCAAATGAAAGGTATTAATGAGTACTTTAAGAGGAGTGGGCCTTAGTTCTATATGTGGACGCGCCTTTTCGTTTCTAGATATCGCCATAAAGATGGACCAGGGTGACTCTAGAATTTGTTTGTACTATATGGGTATCAAATGAAAGGTATTATGAGTACTTTAGAGGGAGTGGGCTTAGTTCTATATGTGGACGCCTGTTCGAGATATCGCCATACACGTGGACCAGGGTGGCCTCGCGAATTTGTTTGTACTATATGGGTATCAAATGAGAGGTGTTAATGAGTATTTTAAACTGGAGTGCCTAAGTTCTATAGGTGACGCATTTCAGGATATCGTTATAAAAGTGGACCTGGGTTGACTCTAGAGGCGTTTTGTACAATACGGGTATCAATGAAGGTGTTTAATATGAGTATATTTTTAAAGGGTGTGGGCCTTAGTGTATATGTAAGGCGTTTTCCGGATATCTACCAAAATTTGACCAG
>JARSSU010008874.1:0-16024 GCA_029619165.1 Eurosta solidaginis | reverse complement strand
TATATGTGTATGTTGTGAGGATACAAACTCCTCGGCTTTGGGGTCCTCACATTAAGTAAAATGTAATAAAAGAGGACAACAAAAAACAAATATATTTGACTTAGATTTTTATTGATATTTTTTGTATCATGAAATTTGAATTTAGATTATAAATTTATATATCAAAAAACTTCGATAAACAGTTCACAAAACTCAAAATTGCGAAACATTAATGTCCTTTCCTCCACAGTACGAGTGGTCAGTATTGAGCGTCGTCAGTCTTCAATATGATTCATGTATCCAGATCAAGGCTTTGCCAAAGTGACTCTCTGGAGATTCTGCTTTCCTCAACTGCAAGTTTCGGTATTGGGACTCTGAGAACGAGGTTCGGCGGGCACTTACCGTCATAGGACTTACCGATCTTTGAAGATGACTCTGACGACCTTCCTTATAGTCTTTTGGTTCATAAGGCTTCTTGTGTGACGGATTTCTTTGTAGTGCTTGCAGAAGTGACTTCTTACGTCCCTGGGAGAGGGGACTCTTCCATCAGTTGTCTGTTAGGATGGCCAAGTTTCTGAGCTTTTCAACAGAAATTATTTGTTCGTCGTTTCGTTAATTTCCTTTATGGGGACTATTTCGCCTCTTGTGAGTGCGGTGTTTTGACAGGCCTGCCTCCAGTGTGTTTCTTTTACGCTCGGTGTCCATATTGGACACGCGTAGCGTACAAGCGGCTGGCCAATTGCCTCAAAGGTAGCTACAGCGTTTCTTCGTCTTTGCCCCAAGTGCTGCCATCGAGGGACTTGAGGACTTTGCTATGGCTCTGAACTTGAGCTACAATTGCGGCTACATGGTGGCCAAAATGTTGGTCATTATCGAAGTCACTCTCCAAAATTTCATATTTTGATACAATACCCGATTTGAAAATAACAATCGCAACGAAAAAATTAATTTTTACGAAATTTAAATTTGTGACCGTTTAGTTTTAAGGTCTTGTACAGGCTACAAAAAATTTTTATTATTAGCCGTGTTTTTTTTTACGCGCGTATACGTTTCGTTTGCGCGTGAAAAAACGCCTATCCTCGCTTAGATAATGCTTGGGAGACCCATCTAGCGGCAGTGGTTAAACAACTAGCTACAGGTACAGGGTGTACCGAAAAGCGGAGACACAACCCTATGTTGTATTTCTGTGTATAACGTATAGCTGAATCTGTTGTGATAGATAGTGGACGCGCATAGAATACATGGAATTAGTGCAGAGGGTGAAACATGGACACATATTTCAGTACATCTGAGTATAATGCTATTGAAATTTAGTAGTACAAATTTTATGCGTAGCAATTTCAGAGGTGTATTTAAAGTTTGTCGCTTAGCTGTCCATATAAAGTATAAGCGTAAACGCATATAGACGTTAAAAATACACAGCTATTTTTTCTCTAATCATATCATTTATAAACACTCTTCAATATATCTTATCTTACGATTTTTTTCCATAAGTCATGGCTATTTGAAGTTATGTTCTTTAACGAAATTGTGTAAACAGTTATTTGACACTTAAAAAGTGTATTGAAATGATAAAGCATAAATTCAAATAGCTATAACTAAAATACATAATATAATAATAACATAAATTCTTAATTAATTTCTCAATATCTTAAGAGTGTTTTTAAATTATATGATTAGAAAAAAATCATAAAACCTTTTTGTAAACTGTACAAGACCTCAAAAGTAAGCAAAACGTCACATAAAAGATTTTCGTAAAAAGTTGAGTAAATTCAACTTAGGACAAAAAATAATTTTTCCCATGTTAACGAAATGGGAAAATAAAATAAAAAAATCCTACTACGTAGAGTAGAGTTATAGATCCATCTTTGGTGAGGTAATAAAATAGAAACATTTGAGAGGATAGAAATTGAAAACTTGTTTTTCTCGGCGCACCCTAAAGCACATACATGTAGTAAAATAGATCTTTATTTAATGTTCAAATGTTTATTTCATATTTAAATGTTTACTTTTATATTTAAATGTATTTAATACGCACTTAGATTTAGGTTTAAAACTATTTTTATGTCTATTTATGTGAGTGTTGAAGCGTGATGATTCGCGAGCTGGACAGAACTGAAACTGTTTAAAATTGAACTTGCAAAACTGTTCTGTTGAAAAGACGCTTCGTTAAGCAGTGTTGTTTAGTGCTATGTTAAGGTTGTATTTTAGGTATGTAAGTTTAGGTCTTTCGTCCACTGCGGTGTTCCCGTCCCACATTCGGCCCTCCTGACGCTTCATTCGGCTCGAATGGTTGCTCGGTTGAACCGAAGGCTCCCATTTCTTAATAAATTCAGCAACAGAAATTGTACGGCCGGGGCCTTCGTGGTCTCCTATTTTTACAACCTCATACCTCCCATGCTTTAAAAACTTTACTGATTTATACGGGCCTAGAAATTTGCGGCTTTAACTTTAATCCAGCACCGAATTGTGTTCGCTTAATGGCTACTAAATCATTTACACGGTACCTGTTCTTTTCTTTCCTGTTTTTATTAAACGTCTTCCTATTCTCTTCTTGAATCTTGCTAATATTTGCTTGTGCTTCTTTACGTATATTCTCACGCTCTTCGTCTAACTCTTGTATAGCTGCATCTTCCAGCAATTCAGCCAGCCTAGGTTCAGTATTCACTCGCATCTCGACTCCAGTTAACAGCTTAAATGGTGTAAATTTCGTGCTTCTTGGTGGAGAATTGTTTACGGTCTGCTGAACACGCTCTACGTGTTTGTACCACTGACCTGGGTTTTCTGAACAAAGCTTAGATAGCATCGATATAATGATCTTATGGATGCGCTCACTTGACCATTTCCACGGGGTACGCCGGTAGCAATCAAAAGGTGTTCGATACCCTCCGCTTCGCAATACTCCTTAAACGAATTTGAGGTAAATGCGGCTCCTCGATCCGATACAATTCTTCCTGGGTTTCCAAACACAGAAGCCTGCCTTTTGAGTCGGTCTATGACAGAATTTGCCGCAGTATTTCTGGTTGGATAAAGCCACACAAACTTAGAGAATGCGTCAACAACCACAAATATGTAACTATAGTATTTAGTGGTCTGCTCCATTGGGCCTACGTGGTCGACATGGTAGGTACCCAAAGGTCTGTCCTGCTTATCTATCGGGGTTAAGAACCCTTCCTTTTTACCTGAATTGCTCTCTCCTACAATACATTCCACACAGCTCCTTACAATCCTGGTGATTTTAGGGGTCGCTTGAGGAATATAATACGTTTTTTCAAGTGCGTCTTTTGTTTTTGCAATAGAAAAATGACCTTGCCTATGTGCCATCCTAAATATTTCATCCTCCATAGCCGATGGGACGACTATTAGTTCCTTGATGGGATCCTTGTAGAGGATGTCATACTTAAGATAAAAATCTTCGTAGCTATCCTTTCCCAACACTGTACAAACTGCCCTTACCCAATGGTCATCATTTTGTGCCTGCCGAAACCTATGTATCAACGTATCCTCGAGCATCAAACACGACACTCTGCTCAGTGCATCCACGTGCTTCATTTTCGAGCCACTTCGGTGTTCAATCGCATAACTGTAGTCCTGCAAAAGCATTGCCCAGCGAGATACTCTTGACGGAATATCGCGCTTTTTCATCGTCATCGTGAAGGAGTTGCAATCAGTTATGATCTTGAATCTGATACCCAGTAAATAAACGCGCCACTTCTTGAGGGCCTCTACTATAGCCAACACTTCGTGCTCATACGAATGGTATCTTTCTTCAGCTGGCTTGCGCTTACGGCTCATGAACTGCACAGGATGAAATGCCTGGTCATCTGTGTCTTTTTGCATCAAAACAGCGCCATAACCAAAGATGCAGGCATCTGCGTGCACTTCAGTAACTGCCTTAGGATTGTATAGTTTTAAAACGGGTGCTTTCATCAGAGCTGCCTTCAGCTACTGAAAAGCGGCTATCTCCGCATCTCTCAATTCGAATTTTGAATCTTTTCTAAGGTTATCCGAAAGGGGTTTAGCTACCACCGCGTAACCTTCTATGAATCTCCGGAAATACGACGTTAAGCCGAGAAAACGCTGCAAAGACTTTTTATCATGAGGTATAGGAAAATTCGCAACGGCTTGAGTTTTTGCCTCTGATGGTGCTATGGTACCATTTTCCACTACGTACCCCAAAAAGTCCACTCTACGAACGAGAAATCTAACTTTAATCCATTTTACTTTTAAATTGTACTCTGCCGCTCTATTTAGCACACTCTCTAACTTCTGGGTGCCCTCATCTACATCCTTGGAGGGAATAATGAGGTCATCCATATAAGCCACGACTGTGCCATTCTGAATCAAATCCCTAAATACGGGAATATGAATCGCGAGAACACTGCAGGCGAATTTGAAATTCCGAATGGGACATAGCAAAACTCAAACTGATCGTTGTGGGTTACAAAAGCCGTATATTTTCTAGAACTACCCTCGACCGGTACATGGAAAAATCCGTTGGCTAAATCGAGAGTAGTAAAAACAAGAGCACCCTGCAATCTCTCAATAACGTCATCTAATAGGGGCATTGGAAAATTATCTCTAACGATTTTCGCGTTTAACCGCCTATAGTCACAACAAAGGCGCTTACTACCATCCTTCTTGGACACTAACACAATAGCGGATGCATATTCTGATGTGCTCCGTTGAATTATACCTACTTCTAGCCATTTTGCTACCTGGTCATCTACGCATTTCTTGTCTGCGAAAGACATACGCCTAGGCCTTTCATAGATCGGAATATCATCGGTAAGTAGAATTTTTATTTTGACTGGAGATTCACTCACCATTTCCGGCTTATAACTAACAATCAACGATTTCACAACATTGAGCTCGGAAATCTGCAAATGTGACAAGTCGACATCTGGTTCACTAGTCTCAAATTCTTCTACTATGTAGCACATACTCTTAAATTCTTCTAGCACTTCCAGCTTTCCTTGCTGCTTTTCCTTCCCCTCACGCACGTATCCGGATCTCCTAAAATACTACCGCTTTGTGACTTATTTTCAGTTTCACTTTTGGCTTTAAATTTAGCCGACTCCTCCGACACAATTATATCTACCTTCTTGAGTATGGTGTTGCCGATTATCGCCGAGTAATGAATGTCATGCTCTCTCACAGCATGGAAAGTAATTTCAAGCTGTAAATCGTCAACTTGAACGGGAATTATAAATCTACCTAATGTATTAAGAACACTACCGCTTATACCTCTTAGCTTACGTCTATCCTTGCTCAATTCGATATCCCCACCGAACATACATAAGTAGGATGTCATAGCGTATCAAACAAAGGTCGCAACCGGTGTCGATTAATGCCGACAAGGTTATACCATTGTACACCAAATCCTTAAAAATGCATCGCCCTATTTCACCTGCTGTTGGGCATGACTCACCCCCAACGTATTTACGCTACCGTTTTCGATTTTGACCGAACGTTTCATATCGCTACAATCAGCGGCACGATGACCTGGTTGTCCACACTTAAAACACTTGATCTGTACCTGTTTACAATCTTTTGCTATATGTGCAGCATCACCGCACTTAAAACATCGTTTGATCTTTACTTTTTGTTCATCTGACTTGGAATTCGAGGTCATTTTATCGGCTGTTTGGCCAAAGCTTGAACTAACCACTTGATGGCGACTAGATCTTACCTTTTCGTAGACCCGAATTTGCTCCTTTAGCTCTGATATTGTTTTTGCCTGATACAAATTAACTTTGTTTTGCCGTGAGTCAGGTATACCCTCTATAAAGAACTCAATTAAACTCATATCGTCTAGTTTAATTGGTTTGCTTAACTCCATGAGACTATAAAGGTACTCTTTATAATCTTCGTTCTGACGCTTCCGGCGATTTCTTAGCGTACGATGCACTTCAGCTGCGGACACTGCAATACCAAACTCAGCTCTTAAGGCCTGCGCTAATGTATCAAAACTAACAATTCCTCTTTGACTTCGTATAAAAAGTTTAGACGCACCTTTAAGCAATTGCTTTGCATATATAAATTTTTGTAGCGGATTCCAATGAACAGCCTCAGCATTTTCATTGAAATCTTCCAACCAATCTTCGACCGACAAAGACCCTGAACCACTAAAAGACGTTAATGAATCTGCAATATCGCGTAATGTAAATGGCGTACGATATAATGTTTGGAACTGGGTTTCACTTGGAGGTGAAGAACCAGCATCGCCATATTCAGAGCCTTCGACACCGTTGCCATCATCTACAGTAAGGCCGTAATGCTCAAGAAGCCTATCTTGTAAAGTCATCTTTCGTCCTGTAGTTGACAACCCCAACTCAGATAACTTTTCCTTTAATTCATCTACTTTTAACTTTAAAATATCGTCCCTGTTCATTGTGACTCGTCACACTTCAACTTCTTATTATGAGAAAACTTATTTCGACTGAAATGATTTTTATTATGCGGTTTTACACGACGAAATATTGACAAGAAACTTTCCAAACAATTTTGTTTTTTTACGTTAAAAATTTACGAATATCTAATTTTGCATAAGTTTAATATGTTTTTTACATGAGTGTACTTGCTTTGCTACACTTCACCAATTTGTCAACAGATTTTCTATAATTGCTCAATTACATATACACAGGTATTCTGCTTTAATTTTTAATTCACCGCATTTATGTATGCACACAATTTAACTCAGTTCAACTTCACCACGAGAGCTTTTCTAATTGGACAATGCAAGAAATAAACAAACATACATATATTTTCCGATATTTTAAGGAAATCATAAGTTAATCCTTCTTATTCTTCTCGCTCACATAAATCAAACCATTAAAATACAATCTTTAGAGACGCATATACTTTCGACACAAATTTTCGTTTTATGTTGTGCTTAGAGCTTTCAAAAGGAACATACATGAATTTATAAAAGTTTTAAAGTGCAACTACATATTTAGATTGAAATGACAGGAGTTTCAATTTGATTTTACGATCTACTTCTTTTGCTCTCTTTTGTTTGATTACCGGCTACTCTACGAAATCAGGGTTGATAAAGTGAAATAGAAATAACTACATTTACGTTAAGAATTTATAAAAATGTTCTATTTTCTTACTCGCTTATCTGCTAATCTACTCTTACTCTTCTACCGCTCGCCTTCTCCAACTTCACTTTCACCGCCTTGCTTGCCGATATTTGGTTCTAATTAGTGTATTGTATTGCCGCTTCGCTTGTTCTGCTTCTTCCACGAATTTTTCGTATACACCCCAATAACTTCTTGTTGAATTTCAATTGCTTGTACACCACACCAACAACTTCTCATTGATTTTCAAATTAACGTCACACGTAGCTCGTTGTTGCAGCTTTTGATACTCGAATTCACTCGATTTCGCGTTTCCAGCCTCTGCCACACAAATCGCAATTCGCACCACTAGCGCTGTACGGCCTCTGCCACGCTGTTACAAAGCCAACAACAAGTACTGTATGCCTCTTAGCAACTGCATACACACACGATAGCGCTATTCGGCCACTACCACGCTTTCAACAAAATGTTACTCTTTGTCAAATTTCTAAAGCGAATTTGCACACCTTAGATTTTGCATTTACGAAAAGTTTAAATAATTTTCATATGAACAGTCACTAATATTTCGGTCGACTGCCACATACAGTAGACATTTTTTTAGGAATTTTCCATTCGCAAGCATGTCACTGTACTTAGGATGGCTTTGCATTTTCATTATCACTGACACTTTCTAAGTATTTCGCGTCGCCGCTCGCGTAAGAAACCGAATCCCACTTCTGACACCAATTTGTAGTAAAATAGATCTTTATTTAATGTTCAAATATTTATTTCATATTTAAATGTTTATTTTTATATTTAAATGTATTTAATATGCACTTAGATTTAGGTTTAAAACTATTTTTAATGTCTATTTTATGTGAGTGTTGAAGCGTGATGATTCGCGAGCTGGACAGAACTGAAACTGTCTAAAATTGAACTTGCAAAACTGTTCTGTTGAAAAGACGCTTCGTTAAGCAGTGTTGTTTAGTTGCTATGTCAAGGTTGTATTTTAAGGTATGTAAGTTTAGGTCTTTCGTCCACTGCGGTGTTCCCGTCCCACATTCACTGCGGTGTTCCCGTCCCACATACATATTGTAACGAATTTACTGCAATTCCCCTTATTTGCAATCTTCTGCCAACGTCCGAATCGCTAAACTGTTGAATAAATAACTCCAATATTGAATAATGGAAAAATGGCATTCATTAAAGTACTTCACAATAACACTTATACTTTGCAACGAATAGCTTGCTTAATAACCAAACTGATTGATAGCTCAAATGAAAATGACTTCTCGCCTCCACTGTTGTCGCCCTTTTATACTGTCCGACCTCCTTGTTGCATATTTCTAGGCTTTTCTAATTCCAGAACTTACTAGTTAGTTATAAATTTCTCAACTACAAATACAGATGTATAATTTTTATAGATTCTCTCATACCCCATGCGCTTGTATGTGTGAGCGACACTTCACAATCACAATTGCATACCTTTAGGAGCATTTCAGACAAGATATATGCTTGTGCTTGTGCGTTGCTTCTTAGCTGCGTATATGTACATATGTGTAGACGTAATGATTGAATTATTGATGTGCATTCACGTCACTGCTTAGCATCGGCTTAGAGATGACAGTACCCTTAGTGTTGCTAATATTCGTTACACTGCCCTCCACCTAAGTCTGATCGTCCCGATCAGACGAATCTCTCGATCTAAACGCTGTTAGTCTCTCCTAATGAATCACTTTCATTTTGATTTGTGGTTTGCCAATGGTTTGAATGCGGTACACTAATTCGTTGATCCGTTTTACAACTTTGTATGGGCCTTCCCAGTTACACTGCAATTTCGGGGACAAACCTTTTTTTCGTTGTGGGTTGTATAGCAGCACCAAATCTCCTTCCGGGAACCCTTCCGAATTAATTGCTTTATCGTAGCTCGCTTTCATCTTGTCACTCGTAATCTTTGCTCGTTGCCTTACCGGATCGTGAACCTCTCTCAGCTCTTCTTCCAAAACACCAGTGGATTTCTTGACATTCTTCTCCGCATCGGCATCTATCCCATACTTCAAATCAGCTGGCAGCCGAAGGTCATTGCCAAAAATTACCTTTGCGGGAGTTTGGCCCGTTGTCTCATGTACTGCCGATCGGTAGGCCATCAAGAATAATGATACGTGTGTATACCAGTCCTTATGATACTTGTCTACTACTTTCCTTAAATTCTCCTCCAATGTTCTATTGAAACGTTCCACCATACCATCCGACTGAGGATGCAATGCAGTTGTCCGTGTTTTTCGAATACCCAATGATTTACACATTTCCTGGAACACAGCTGATTCGAAATTCCTACCTTGGTCAGAATGTAACCATCCACCCATTCGTTTGTAACCAGTTCTGCTACTGTTTCTGCTTCTTTGTTTGGGATTGGGTATACCTCTGGCGATTTACTGAAATAATCCATAACCACCAGTACGTATTTGTTTCCGCGGTTGCTAGTAGGAAATGGACTTGCGACATCCATGGCGATCCTTTCAAATGGTGCACCTGAAATATACTGCTTCATCTGGCCATGACTTCGTGCTTTGGGCCCTTTCGCTCTGTTGCATACCTCGCAGTTCGCAATCCACTCGGTGACCGACTGACGGCAACCAACTCAATAGAATCTCTGCTTAATTTTCTTGAGCGCCTTCGTAATTCCAAGATGACGTCCACTTGGACCATTATGCAGCTCGCTGAGCACGTCAGGAATCATTTTTCTGGGAACAACTATCAGTTTCTTCTTGCATTGACCATCCTCACTCTCCCATACTCGATGAAGGCAACCGGATATCAATTCTAAACTGTTCCACTGTGCCCAATATGACTACGAAATGGGACTCTCTGCTAACATCTCTTCTCTGTTTGGTCTTTCGTTTCGTTCGAGCCCTTGCATAACACGTGACAGATCTGTATCTTCTAGCTGACACTTTCTTAGTTGTTCCTTCCAGATGCCCTCTGTCGTTACCTTGTGACCCAAATAATTTACTTCCTTTTTAAACAGCGCACACTTTTTGGGAGTTAACTTCAGACCAGCGCCAGCTATTCTCTGGAAAATTTCCTCCAAGTTCTTAAGATGTTCCTCAAAAGTTCTTGCCCAATACGATGATATCGTCCAGGTACACCAAGCATGTTTTCCAATGTAGACCTTTCAGTACCTGGTCCATGAGTCTGTCAAAAGTAGCTGGTGCATTACAAAGTCCAAAAAGCATTACTGTAAATTGCCAAAGACCACCACCGACACTGAAGGCTGTTTTCTCTTTATCTTCCTCCTTCACCTCAACTTGCCAGTAGCCGCTTTTCAAGTCCAGTATGGAAAACCATTTCGTACCAGATAGCGAGTCCAGAGTGTCGTCAATTCTTGGCAATGGCTAGCTATCCTTTTTCGTAACGTCGTTCAACTTCCGGTAGTCCACGCAAAACCTATTTTTCCATCCTTCTTCTTTACAAGTACTACCGGTGAGCTCCATGGACTAGCTGATGGTTCGATGACGCCGCTGTTGCTCATTTCTTGTACGATTTGTTTCACAACTTCCAGTTTCTCCAGTGGAACACTACGAGGAGCTTGACGTATCGGCCTCGCGTCTCCAGTGTCAATTTGATGTTTCAACACATTGGTGCGGCCTGGTTTGGAAACATCCTGGTCAAATATGTTCGCGTACTTTAGGAGCAGTTGTTTTGCCTTATTCTGATAGGCTTCCTCTAGCCCCTTCGTCCATGCCGTGATGTCATTTGAAAGATCAGTATTACTATATGAAACGTGTTCCTGGAGTTGTTCACAGTTAATAACTACTTCAGCCTCTTGGCATCTTCCCAAAATAGCTCCTTTGGCCAGTTTGAGTGGTGACTTGAACTCATTGAGTACTCTGTCATAGCCAGGGTTTTTTCTACAAGTATGTTCAGTGCTGATTTGTTTGCTGCTTCTACAAACCACAATTTGTTTGTCCCACAATCTCCATCAACCTTTGCCCAGATGGCTGCTTCGGATTTTGGTGGTATTTGCTGACTCTCTTCCACCAGCACTCGTTTACTGCTGTAGCCTCTCTCGTAGCCGAAATTAAGTGGTACATCCATGTTCTTATATCGCATCGTCTTGCTTTGCATCTCGATCTTGATGCCCTGGTCGATCAAGAAGTCCACTCCAATTATGATTTCATCAACAATCTCAGCCACTATAAAATTGTGTACTACCGTGACGTTCCCAATTGCGACTTCACATGATACTTCTCCTAGAACCGTGCTGTCTTCTCCAGTAGCTGTACGCAATCTTGCTCCATGCAATGGTCTTAACCTTCTTCCAATTGTGAGATAGAGATTATGGGGCATTCAATTGAGGGAGCCAGCTGTCGCCCCTTGCGGCTGACTCGCTCTATTTTAGCGATTGATTGGTCTTGGAGATCTGCTCATCTCTTTTATCTCTGCGTTTACGACCACCCACATTGTTGGAACTGTTAGGGTTGGTGTTGCAATAACGCACACTGTGCCCTGGCTTTCAACACTTAAAGCATTTGACTTATTCTTCTGCTGCGAATCCTTCAATGCTTCCAAAATTGTGTCTACCCAGTCTGGCCTTTCCACTTCCACGCGATGAGCTTTGTAGGCGGGCTTACTCAAAAGAGACGCTGTTTCTTGAGTCAGTGCATGGGATACCGTTTCTGCGAATGTGGGTTTTGGGTTTGCATATGCCGCTCGCTTCGTTTCTACGTCCCGTATGCCATTTATAAAACTCTGGATTTTTACCCTCTCGGTGTACTCCACGGGTGCGTCCGCATTTGCCAAATGTGCCAACCTTTCAACATCCAAAGCAAATTCCTGCAAAATCTCATTCGCTCTTTGTTGACGGTTTTGCAACTCAATTTGGAATATCTGTTTTCTATGCTCGCTTCCATAACGTCTCTTGACAGCGGCCATCAATGCTTTATAGGAGTTCCGTTCGTACTCTGGAATGGTCTGTAAGATTTCGGCAGCTGGTCCTTTCAATGCTACGAAGAGTACAGCAAACTTTATCTTCGGCATTCCAGTTGTTCACTGTTGCGGTTTTCTCAAATTGTAGCTTAAAGACCTGGAAAGGAACAGAACCGTCAAAGGATGGTGTTTTTACCTTTGGATTGCTTGCTGAAACAGCTGGGCGATTTAAATTGCAACTCCTGTATACGACCTCTCAAAGCATCCACCTCTGCCTAGAAATTTTCTTCAAACTGCATTATTTGTTCGTCCATGCGAGCTTCGAGTTTTGATGAATAACGCGCCTCTTGTGCTTCTAGTTGTACTGTTATGCGTGTCTCTTGTTCTTTCAGTTGAGTTGCCATATATGTCTTTTGTTCTTCCAGCTGTGATGAAATTTGTGTTTCCTATGCTTCAATCTTCGCTGTTATACGGTTCTCCTGCGATTCCAATTGTGATGACATGTTGGTAGATATTTGTGATGTCATTTCCGACATTTGTGCCGATATTGCAGCCAATATCATGTTCAAGTCTGTGCTCGTAACTGTCTGCGATGTTTCATTTTTCTCTTCAATTTTTGTTGTCGTCCCGTTGACATCGAGATGAAAGACATACTCTTCCACGTTAATTCCTTCTGCTTCCACTGCCTCTCGTAGCCGTGCGTGAAGTTCGAGTTTAATGCCGCTTGTGTTCAATCCACGGCTCTCCAACTCCTTCTTCAGTTGCTGGATCTTCAATTCAAGTAACTTTGCCATGTCCTTGTTGTATTCGAAATCTTGGGAATTTATTCAGCAGTTCCTCTTCTGACATCAATTGTTTCGAATTTACTGCAATTCCCCTTATTTGCAATCTTCTGCCAACGTCCGTATCGCTAAACTGTTGAATAAATAACTCCAATATTGAATAATGGAAAAATGGCCTTCATTAAAGTACTTCACAATAACACTTATACTTTGCAACGAATAGCTTGCTTAATAACCAAACTGATTGATAGCTGAAATGAAACTGACTTCTCGCCTCCACTGTTGTCGCCCTTTTATACTTTCCTACCTCCTTGTTGCATATTTGTAGGCTCCTCTAATTCCTGAACTTACTAGTTAGTTATAAATTTCTCAGCTACAACTACAGATGTATAATTTTTATAGCTTCTCTCATACCCCATATACGACAATTCCACAATCACAATTGCATACCTTTAGGAGCATTTAAGATAAGATATCTGCAAAGATTATCGAAAATAAAGATGTTGCAGGCGCAAATTTCGGTGGAAAGCAGCGGAGCGTAACAAAATTCCAGTAGGTCACTTTCACCACACCAAAAACTTTAACACAATTTTTAACATAATTTAAGCACAAAATACACTGATTGGAGTTTTAGAGGGTAAAAATGTGAATTCTGAACACATTAGCTGAATAAAAAGTGTACAAATAATTGTTAAATAACAAATACAGACAGTGGTAGTTTAACAAATTCTGCTGTGTTAGGTGGTGAATTTGACCTACTAGAATTTTGTGAAGCTTGCTTCACACGATTTTTCGGCCTGCAACATCTTTCTTTTCGATAATATTTGATATATGCATGTGCTTGTGCGTTGCTTCTCAGCTGCGTATATGTACATATGTGTAGACATAATGATTGAATTATTGAAGTGCATTCACGTCACTGCTTAGTGACAGTACCCTTAGTGTTGCTAATATTCGTTATGTACCCGTTATGAGAAATCCTGCGCGCAAGCAGGAAAATACAAATACGAAATACAAACTTTTCTCTGATTTTCGAAGAAAGAAGACATACATGAATTTTACAACCGTTATAGTAGCAAACATATCCTCTTGTGTAAAGACAAGGAGTTAAGAAGAAACGTATTTAAAAGACTTCTGTCGAAGAATGTTCTTCATTTTGAACTTGTTTCGGTCGTTTTAGAACGATTTAAGAAACATTGCTACCAACATACAAAGGTCAACCGCTTATGTGCTACGTGTAGCCAGTTTAATTTAGGAACGCACACTCGAAAAGGCTGCAAGCCTGCCAAAACACTGCCCTCGTAATTACCACGGAATGTTCCACATTAAACAGTTATGCAAAAGAGCTCAATATAAAGGGAGCATATAGAAAAGGTAAATAGTTTTTGCGCAAAACGACACCCTAGCAAGCAACTGGTTAATATTCGGCGATTAAAAATATTAACAATAAAATTTATTTTTATCGTTTAGCGCTGTTTTCATTAATTTACAATTGTCAGTTGTTTCATGCAATATTGCCAGCTCGTTGAAACGATATTATTCAAAAAAATGCACTGCAAAGTTTTCCGAAATAACAAAAGTAATAAGTGGCTATACCATTGTTTACTATATAGTTTGGCGGCTTAAATGAGGTTACGTAGCGAATAGAGTGGAAGGCAGTAAAAGAAGGCAGTCGAATGACGTAGAATGAAGGATTTTGGGATATTTTTGAAAAAAACTGTTCAAGACTCCTCATTCTACGTCATTCGACTGCCTTCTTTTACTGCCTTCCACTCTATTCGCTACGTAACCTCAATTTAAGCCGCCAAACTATATAGTAAACAATGGTATAGCCACTTATTACTTTTGTTATTTCGGAAAACTTTGCAGTGCTTTTTTTTGAATAATATCGTTCAACGAGCTGGCAATATTGCATGAAACAACTGACAATTGTAATTAATGAAACAGCGCTAAACGATAAAATAAATTTTATTGTTATATTTTTGCAATCGCCGAATATTAACCAGTTGCTTGCTAGGGTGTCGTTTTGCGCAAAAACTATTTACCTTTTCTATATGCTCCTTTATATTGAGCTCTTTTGCATAACTGTTTAATGTGGAACATTCCGTGGTAATTACGAGGGCAGTGTTTTGCAGGCTTGCAGCCTTTTCGAGTGTGCGTTCCTAATAAACTGGCTACACGTAGCACATAAGCGGTTTGACCTTTGTATGTTGGTAGCAATGTTTCTTAAATCGTTCTAAAACGACCGAAACAGTTCAAATGAAGAACATTCTTCGACAGAAGTCTTTAAATACGTTTCTTCTTACTCCTTGTCTTTACCACAGAGGATATGTTTGCTACTATAACGGTTTGTAAAATTCATGTATGTCTTCTTTCTTTCGAAAATCAGAGAAAAGTTTGTATTTCGTATTTGTATTTTCCTGCTTGCGCGCAGATTTCTCATAACGGGTACATAACGAATATTTAGCAACACTAAGGGTACTGTCACTAAGCAGTGACGTGAATGCACTTCAATATTCATCATTATGTCTACACATATGTACATATACGCAGCTGATGAATCACGCACAAGCACATGCATATATCAAATATTTCGAAAAGAAAGATGTTGCAGGGCCGAAAAATCGTGTGAAGCAAGCTTCACAAAATTCTAGTAGGTCAAATTCAGCCACCTACACAGCAGAATTTGTTAACTACCACTGTCTGTATTGTTATTTCACAATTATTTGTACACTTTTTATCAGCTAATGTGTTCAGAATTATTACATACAATAGAATTTACATAAAATAAACAAAAGAAAAAAAATAAAAATAAAAAATACGATATAGAAAACAAAACACAAAAAAAATATACAAAAATATATATATATATATCGAATATAAAATAAAAACAAAAAAACAAATAATAGATATAAAAGAATACAAAAAATTTAAAAATAAAATAAAACATATATAATACACATTAAATAAAAAAATAAAAAATATAAGATATAAAAATAAAAATAAAATATTACATAAAACAAAAAATAACAAAAAAATAAAAATATTAAAAAAAATATAAATATTAAAAAAAATAAAAAAATATAAACATATACAAATAGATAAAAAAGTTAAAATTAAAATAAAGAATAAATAAAATAATACATATATATATAAAAAAGAAAATAATAATTTATAGAATATAGACAAATATATAGAAAACATAAAAAATATATTTAAAAATAGATAAAGATATATATATATTAAAAAAATAAAAAAAACAAAATATACATA
>JARSSU010008873.1:0-16391 GCA_029619165.1 Eurosta solidaginis | reverse complement strand
AAAAATTTCACACTAGGTGCACATTTATTTCTTTGTTGCCAATATTCTTGTAAAGGCGATTCGATTTTCTGTGATTGACGTACACTGAGCTTTGTAAGCTCCGCACTGACGCTGCCTATCGCCGACAGAGTGTATTGCATCTCGTGTTTCCCTTCAGATTCATATTCCTAGGACATGGAGTGGTGTTGCGTGGCAAAAGTGTCCGCTTACACCGCCATTATAATTGACTCCCCTTGTGAGCCGCGTGCCAATACACAACGTGAGGCCTGCAATTTCCTACGCAACACAATCAATTCCTGTTCGATTTTGAGGTGACTGCAGCATTTACCCGCTACAGTTTTGTTGCCAGTTTCTTGTGAGTATCCTCCACCAGCAGTTTGATGTATGCTTTCAGCGCGTGTTAGAACTTCAGCTCGGTTGAGTAGACGATCTGCACCTTCACATAATATCACCGCGCAACACTTGCTCGATACGCGCGCGCTCTAGTTGCTGTTCTCTTGTCGTCCTTAGCTTGTATCACCGCAGCACCAGCTCCTCATGTGTGCGACTCAATAAATCACCGCGGATTCATCCTATTAGGAGCCTCGTCTTTACTGCTGGCTTTCACGTTCCACATATTCGTTTCTGCCCGGAACTCTCCACGCACGTCGCAAGGGATAATGAGCGCCTTGATAAAGTTGTTGCTTGTTGCGCGTGCCACAAGCTAGCCGTGTTACACCACCCATTCCGCTCACACCTAATACACCTCCACTATAATAGTCGACCATCGTTTACATGCTAGGATGTATGGTCGCTGAAGGAGGCTATTTATTTTGCCACGCCGAAAATGCTCCATTGCTGCGTCGGCATAAATGCCCCCACGATCTGTAGTGTTGTGTTTTTATTTACTACTATTTGGTACCGTGCTGCTGTGCCCTCACTTACGAATTCTGATTTATCCACTGTCTGATTCATAATTGCCTTGTGCTAAGTGTTGTTGTTTTTGTTTGTGCCTGGCTTCATCGATCTGCTGTGCTACTGCAAACTGTAAAGGATTTTGGTGTGCATTTCCGATGGATCGTTTACAACGGTGAGCATTGTCTTTTAGGTCCAATTTCGTACATTCCGCACCGAATTGACGCTTCATCATCCGATCATTAATTTAGAAGCTGCAATTGGGATTTCAAATGCGTTTGAAGCCGCAATGTAAATCACCCATCCAAATGCGCACAGGTTTACAAAACCAAGCTGATGCTGTATGAAGAAGGTGAGACCACGTTGTATTTTTCTTTTAGCGTCCTCAAAAATCCCATTATGAAAGTTAGTTTTTGGGTAGCAAAATTATACGCAGCAGTTTCTATCAGTGAGAAGAAAATGAAAATTAATAATGGGTAGAAAAAAAAAAAAATTACAGGTGATGCGATCTCGTTTTCTTTCATCAATGACAGGAATTCATTGAAGTGTAACACAATCCACTTTTACAATAACACAATGTCCAATACAAAAATCCATATGGTGTTTGCCAGTGCTAGGCGGCGCAAAATCGGGAAAAACGCAATGACATTCTTATTTTTTACTTTTCTCTTTTTCTTCTTCTTTTTTTGGGCCGTGTTTTTACGGTTTTGAACACAGGTTTTATTAAAATGTTCCCAAAAGCTGCTTAACCTTTTTTATGGCAAAAAAGGGGAATTTATAACCCTGAAAGAAATGACTCCAAATATCCTATTACCACACCCAGATCAAATACACCTGATTTCTTATAGTGGGGTCTAATGTACAATTTATTTTCCACACTTTTTTACAAATATTTTTTTGTTGGTTACACTATGCAAATGGTAAACTTTAGGGGCGGAAATGAATATTATAATGTAGCGGCGTATATGGGCGGAACGACTCAATTCGGGGGGGGGGGGGGGCGGACATTTCGCCCATAACTACACACCGACGTCATCAAAGAGCGGGGAAGACGGGGCTCAGATCGTCACAAGGGATAGCGGAAATCCCGGTCTTTCCGGGCCCCCGTCAAGGATACGATTGTAGAAAAATAGTTCACAGGGGCCAGTTGAACGACACTCTCGACGATCTGCCCTAGATGCCTTCCGACCGGGGCAAATCACCCGGGGATCGTACACACTCTGGCCCTTTCCATCAAATATCGCCAACTGCTGTGATCAAAATCGAAGGCGCGAGGGCGAATTGCACCTGATACGGCGCACCTCATCGACGCGTGCGCCCCAACTTCGATAATTACACACAGCGACCTGCCGAGAGTTACACTACGATAGGTAAAACTACGGGATCACGAGGACGAGGGTGCCTCTTAGCGATAAGGGGTAACATGCAGAACGATAGGCTCACGATCCACGCCAACGACCGTTGCCCACGCTAACGCCCGTGTGAGTCCAAGCGGCGAATGTCGACCCGCGGTCGCGACACCGTATACCCATATGCAGCCTCGCCGATCCACATTTTTTGTGTCAAGTTTCGGTTTCGACTCGTGTTGGGGAGCCGATATTATCCGGGAGCTGATACTGCTGGGCATATTGCCATCTACGTTTGTTTGGCCCTTTTTTAGTCGCAGAGCATATATTTTGCTGGCTCTTGGTCTGGGCGCCGTGCTCCTAAATTTTCCCAACCATCGAACTACTTCACGTGCCATTCGCTTGAGAAGGTTTTTAAAAAAATTGACTCAACCACGTACTATTATCCTAACGTTTTTTTTTCTTCACTACGCTCCCACGATTTACGATGGAACCGAAATACTAATTACTGTGTCAAAGCAAAAGACCGCCATGCTGCTGCCCTTATTGTGACATTCATGGAATTTATTCATTATATAATAATTAGTATTAAGTTGATCATTGGGAAGATGTGCCGCAGGAATCTAACCGATGTTGCTTCTACAAGGGGTCCGGCATGTTTTAGCCATCAACAAGTTAAACCCAAGAAATGAGCACGGCCAATAGTGACCCAGCCTAATGTAAACTATCTAATCTGTGTTTGGCTTCTATCTACATTCGCGCACTAACTCCAACGGCTATATATATCCGTGCAGGGCGTAGTTGTTGTGTTGGTGCTCGACTTTTCCAATTTAACTTACTTTCGTTCAAATCACACCCCCTCAAACCGCTTTTTTCGTGACGGAATGAGGGTGAACGTCGTTTTTTTAAGACAGAAACTCTTCACTTCTTTTTTTTTTTGAAACACCGTGACAACTGCAACCATCAGCCCTGTTAGAGTAAGATTTTCTTTCGTTTGCCACAACTAATTTGGATATGATTAATTAAATTATGAATTAAGATTTTGAATTACGTATTGTTGAGTTAGCACTTGAAGTGAAAATTATAAATTGTTAAATTCTTGAATTAATCTGCTGTGTGTTCTTTCCGTTTTTCTCTCCTCTTTTTTTTGGAAAACAAAGAGCTCAAAAAACCCCTGGGACTTAACACGAGCTATCGAAGCCCCCAGAGGTTTTTTCACCAATTACGATATTTTTGCAGAATCGATGTGAAATTTGACTTGTTTCATAAGCAATGATGCCATCGTGTCCATATTTGTGACACTTTTTTTTTCCCTGTGCTCTGGGATGTTTTTACTTTTTTTGTAGTTATATCGGTCCTACTGATTTGTAAGATCGCGGTTCGAATCGATCTCAAGGCCTAACAATAATTTATTTTAATCATTAGTAGTGTTGTGAAAAAAATCTTAAATAGAAGAGTTATAAATAAACCTTTACGGTAATTCTATAACGACAGCATGAACACTGTTAATGTCACGCATCCTCCAAAAATATCGAGAGAGTGTCAAAAGACGCATATTGACCTCGGTCAACAATAATACGAAGGCAGAGTCAAATATTTTTAGTCAGTCTAAGGAGATATTTGCAAAATAAAAATCGGATTTTCATGGTGGTTTGTTGTAATTTTGATGGACCTTGTTGTATAAGTAATAAGTGCTTTGCGCGGCTATAGTATTGGTCCCCAAACCGGTGTTGCAGCCACCCAGGGTATGTTTTACTAAGCGCGGCTGAGGCCGTCCACTGCAGACAGGTGCTCTGCGCGTAAATACTATGGATTCCCACCCCCGGTTTCGGAGCACTTTTGGTTTTTTCGTAATATCTTTTAAACGAGCGAAAATTTTTCAGATTATAGTGTGTCGAGGTCACTGCGTCTTTACACCCATCTCTCGCGATTTTTGAGCACGTATAGCAGTGTCACATGCTGTCACGGATTGAATTACCATTCTGTGAGTTGCATGTGCAAAAGTGTAACGTTTTGTTTTATATTATTTTTGTGTCGACCATCGTATTGGCTCCATCAATTTCAGCTTTATAAATTACTGCAATTCACATCCAATGTTCTCGCATCACTGGTGACTACTATGACGAAAATTGTTGTAAATCGAAGACGCAAAACTATCTAGCCACCGACACAAGAGTTTCGTTCTAAAAAGTCCGTTGGTTCATCACCTATAAAGAAATTCGTGTTTTGTAAATCTGAAGTTTTTTATATAATTTTTGTTTGCCTAAATGATCTTCGGCTGGAGTTGTCCCCTCGCCTTTGTTCTACTCACAATCATAAACGATTGAACGATTTTTGAGTTTTGTGCTAAACACATATGTAGCTGGAAAATTGTGGAAAGACATCCATTAGGTATATGGAGTGAGTATACGTGGACTGACGAAATCGAGGATTGCAATTTGGAGCTGCTTAATCAGACGAGTTTTGAAACACATTCTGCATTTCTACCACATGAAAAAAGAAAAAATATCAAAATCTTGGCTAAAAAGGACCAAATTGGCAAAAAGGGACTAGCGACAAACGGGGTTGGAAAGGACCGTTTTTGACCAAGTGGCAACCGTTGTGACAACCAAAACGAGATACGCCGAGCAAAGATATTACGAAGCGCAGCTCTACCCTAACTTATGCCAGTAGTGCTGTCGCAGTCAGCAGCATCAACGCCAGCAATCGCCGCCAGGTGCAAACACATCAGATCTATTGTATATTAAACAATTACTTATTAATAATTTGGGAAAAAATTTAACAACGTGACCTCAGGACGGACAAGGAGACAGCTGTTTCGATTATACCTTGCAAATCTCTTCAAAGCCTTTTCCTCCCGGGAGTGGTATTTGAACCCGCACTCCTACGATGGTTGAAGTGTTACAACGCCTTCAGCAACGTCGTGCCTTAGTTGTTGTAAACCTTATCCCAAATGCCATCTCTTACATGACGTGGCTGAATGCGTTTTGTAACACTTCAACCATCGTAGGAGTGCGAGTTCAAATCCCACTCTCGTAGAAAAAGCTTCGAAAATGATTTACAAGGAATAGTCGAAACAGCTGTCACCTTGTCCGTCCTGATGTCACGCTATTTAAAATTTTTCCCCAATTATTAAATAGATTATAAATTAAAAAATTGCTTCAAATAAATGTTTTCATACATTTAAAGCAATAAGGGCAATCCCTGCTTAAACTCATACAATCAGACAGCATTGGTTAATTCGTTGTAGTACTATAAACACAACAAAGCAACAACGTCAAGTTTCATTGAAAGCGCCTTACCAACGCACAACACCATATGATGGACATGCGAAATATGTACACTTGCATAAGGAAAATGCAAAAGAAGGCATTTTGGGATACAGCAGCCCGACGAGTGGGACGGTGGAAATGGGGGATTCCCCCGGGCCCGGGGTTCTCTCAGCGGGCCCGCGATTTAGAGGTATTAAAACATTTTTTTAATTCAGGAGAGTCTTTAGTTGTTCCATGTGCAATTTTAAGCACAAGGCATTTCCTAACCTCGTTGTTAATCAGAATCTTGCCAAATGGAGAGAAAGTGAAGCATGACTGGTTAGTGTGGAGTGCTAGTAGCATGCTTTTTATTGCGTGCCATGTCGTCTGTTAAGCACCGATACTTTAAATCGACCTAAAATTTTTTATCCTGGCGATATCGAAATTCCAGGTATGGAAGAGCTAACATACGATAAACTGCCATCACACGAAATACTCAAGATCAGATTAAATGTTATATTCAATGGCGATATTTATAAAAGAAAGACATTTTATATAGAATTTTGGACACTATTTTATTATTTTTGGGTGAAAGGAGGCCTAGCTTTCAAAGGCGAAGTATATATCTTGGTGACGAAACAATGGACATTTTTTGGGCGTCTAAGATCCCATAAGCATTATGTGCCGATACTTAGAGATCATTTTGAGAAAGTTAGGATTTCACAACAACAGCACAAACGTTTACAAGTAACCTATCTTTCCCCAGACATTCAGAACGAGTTTTATAGAAATTGTGCAAAGCACGTGAGGAAAACTATATAAGATCAAGGCAAGAATAACAGTATTTAGCTATTATTCGCTGATGCTATATCTGATGCTAGTCCGTTGACTACGTCATGTTTGCGCTAAAACCTCCATTTCAATTTCGAAAGCAACAATTTTACAACTCAAGAACGGTTTTTGGCTTTCGTGAATTGTAACCAAAAAACTGGTCCGAAAATCGCTGATCTTACTTCCCATACTTGATTAAAGGTTGTCGTGCACAAGGGTACGATAACGCGCCATATGAAAGGAGCTTACAACGAGCACTACGTCACATTCTCGACAAAACTCGAATGCTTATTATGCGCCTTGTGCAACCACATTCTCAATTTATGTGGTGTGTTAATGCTTCAGGATGTTGTAACGCTGCAATTACTTTTCTTCGGAGTTGTACACACAATGTTTTACTATTTTCGCAGCACTCCACAACGATGGTACACCCTATGTACCGAGCTCTCTTCATAGTCTTTCAGCCAAAGCCAAATTTGACTGCGCAAGCATACGGAGATGTTAACCGACATTCTTCAGTATATCAACAAGCTCGAATGTATCTTGCTATCCTCATTTAAAATCCAAAATACTGACTACCATTAATGAAAGCTAGAGACGCAACCATAGATGTTGAGGTCCAACATCTAGTTGCCTTATTACCTGATTTGAAGTGGAAAACATTTTTAACACGGATGCAAAAGAGTTGCTATTCAATGAACATCTCGCCAAAGTTTCCGACATTTGAAAGAGAAACCCCAAAAGACGTCCTAAAGATAATTTAAATAATATGATTAACGGATGATTCCAGAGTCTGTTTTAAAAACAATACATTCCTGTGATCGTTGATTCGGTAACCACTGGCATTATTGAAGATTATGCAGTCTATGAGAACTTTGAGCGAGACGTTTTCCTTTTTGTGCAATTTGAATGGCATGGATGACACGACTACGGTTCGGCGAGCGCAACATTTAGTTTGTCGAAAAATACAAGTCGCATTCCTCAAAGCATAATAGCATGCGAAAGAATTCACTTTTGACACATTTACGGAAGCAACAAATAATTTGGAATAAAGGTCTGTGTCCAAAACCATTTGGAATAATGCTAAATGCCATCTATGTTCAATCTGTATACAATTTTTTTTTCCCCCCTCAAACCTTTTCCCCATTCCTTCTTCCTTCCCAACATTTAGTGTCGCTTTTTGAATAATTATCGCTTTTTACGTACTTACTTTTTGCACTATAAAAAAATTAAATATAAAATAGAATAATAATTAAAAATAAAAAATACAAACCTGTACTTGTAGCTAATGCAAGGAACGGTTATTCACACTCTTCAAGATGTCTAGGGCGGGGCCTGGCTTGTCACGAGAACCAAAAAAAATAACTACTGCAAAAACCAATACAAAAACGTTTCAAAAATTGAATTTCGTGTTATTCATAAATCTCTAGAGGAACACAACACAAGGAGCTGGTTATAACCCAACGGATCGAGGGGGGGGGGGGGGGGAAACGTATTGACCTAATTTCTCCCTAAGCCCAAAGGATAATTCGCTTATATTCTGACTGTCCGACAAACACGATAGCGTCATCCTAGGATTTCTCAGGCGTTCGAGTCAAAAGTATAAGGGGGTAATCCGATTGGGGGGGGGCGAGGGGATTACAAGTGTTCGGGGCGTGGCAAGAGCGTGCGTCTATCAACTTAGTTCCGTTCATACTGATGGGGTCATGAGAAGAATACGTGATGTACTCTGAGCGCTGACCTCGTGGAAGCAAGTCTTTTCCTTCTGCTCGGAATGACTATTGCACCTGTGGATATCAGACCTCTTGCATCTCTCCCCTAAATTCACTTATCCAGGGGGGGGGGTGGACTGACTGCAAAAACTGTGAAACGGCTGTATGTCACAGGACCCCCTCAGTCCTTCGTTACATGTCTGCACTTCCGGCCTTCCCTCTCTTGGGTTTATTCCGATCTGTTCGTGGCTATTCCGTGCATTTGTTTGGATGCGGGCCAGATTGGGCCCACTTCGACTAGACCGAAAAAAAGGTGGGCCTAATGGAGGTGGGGGGGATTGGGGGAGGTGTATGTCCTGACTTTTTGCTTTATGTAGCTTCGCTCACTAAAAAATTAATTTCAATCCTTTTTTTCTTCCCTTCTCCTCTCCTTCCCGGTTCCTTTTTCCTCTTCTTTTCTTTCGCTTTCTTTTTCTTTTCCCCCTTGCACTCCTACGATGGTTGAGAGTGTACAAACGCATTCATATTCCACGTCGTCTTAGTTGTTGCAAAAAGACCTTATCCCAGGCCGTAGAGAGTAGAAATCCGCCGGGACTAACAATTATGGGCCCCTATAAAAAATCTACTAATACATGTGATTAATTTGAATTAATGACGTCTCAGTCACGAATCTATCTATTGATGGATTACATAAAAAAATGTTTACCACAACATACTAAGAGGTTTTGATTTAATGATGATTATAAATTTTAATATATTACGAATTAATAGAAAGTTCGGATATCTAAGAGTAGGCTTTTCATTTCCATTCATCTTTCTCGCTGAAGAAATTTCTTTTTATAATAATATTAAAATTTAACATTGCCATGCCAAAACGGATTACAACACAAAGCGTGGCACGGGGTCCTGAAACTCGCTCTTGAGATGAAACACGCTCTATGAAAGTTTGATTCTCGACAGGACACTGGAGGAACGTTCTGCATAGCTATCAGTGACAGGTATAGTGCAAAAATAAGTACGTACAGCGACACAAATGTTGGGGAAAATTGTATACAGATTTTGAACATAGATGGCATCTAGCAATTCCAATGTGACAGACCTTATCAAATTTGCTTCGTAATGTGTTTCAATCAAGTGAATTCTTTCGGAATTCATTCTAAGCTTGAGAAATGTCGCGACTTGTATTTGTCGACAATTTTGTGCGCTAAAAAACGCGCGAACCGATAGTTTACATCCATGCCTGGTGCATAAGACTTGACCACAAAACAGGATAAAACGTCTCGCTCAAATTTCTCATTGAAGCTGCAAATCTTTCATAATGCCAGTGGTTACCGATCAACGATCACCAGGATGTATCTGTTTTTGAACAACGCAGACTCTGAAATCATCACGTAATCTATATATTTAAATATCATCTTAGGACGTCTTGTTGGGGTTTGTTCTCGTTCAACGAATGTCCTCCAGAGAAACATGTTTGGCGAGATGTTCATTGCAAATGCGCAACTCTTATTGCATGCCGTTTAAAATTGTCTTCCCACTTCACATCAGGTAATAGGCAACTAGTATCGTTGGAGCCTCAACATCTATGGTTGCGTCTCTAGCATTTTCATAATGGTAGTGCAGTATTTGATTTATAATGATGATACGGCTAAGATGACATTCGAGCTGTTGATGGATACTGAGAATGTCGGTACACATCTTCCAGTACATGCTGCTGGCAGTCAAATTGGCTTTTGGCTGAAAGACTCATCGAGAGAGAGCTCGGTAACATTTTTTTAGGAGTGTACCATTCGTTGTGGAGTGCTGCTGAATAATAGTAAAACCTTTTGTGTAGCAACTCGAAGAAGTAATTGCAGCCGTACAACATCCTGCAGACATTAACACCACATAAATTGAGATGTGGTTGCACAGGCGGCATAAAAGCATCGAGTTTTTGTCGAGAATGTGACGTAGTGCTCCGTTGTAAGCTCCCTTCATATATGGCGCCGTGTAATCGTACCCTTGTGCACGACAACCTTAATCAAGTATGGCGAAGTAGATCAGCGATTTTCTGACAGTTTTTGGTTACAATTCACGAAAGCCAAAAACCGTTCTGAGTTATGAGTTGTAAAATTTGTTGCTTTCGAATGAAATGAGTTAGCGCAAAATGAACGTAGTCAACGTGACTAGCATCTGAGATATAGTCGATCAGACGATAATAGCTACAATACTGTGGTTTCTGCCTTGATCTAATATAGTTATTCCTCACGTGCTTGCTACAAATTACTATAAACTCGTTCGTGAATGTCTGGGAAGATAGTGATATACTTGTAAACGTTTGTGCTGTTGTGTGAATTCCTACTTTCTCATAAAATGATCTCTAATGTCTCGCACATAATGGCTTGGGATCTTAGACGCCGCAAAAATGTCCATTGTTTCGTTCACCAAGATATATACTTTCGCCTTTGAAAGCTCAGGCCTCTTTCACCAAAAATAAAAATATTGTGTCCAAAATTTCTATATGAAAATGTCTTTCTTTATAAATATCGCCATTGAATATAACATAATCTGATCTGAGTATTTTACGTGTGCTGGCAGTTCATCGTATAGCTTCTTCCAACCTGGAATTTCGAATTCCGCCAGGATAAAATTTTAGGTCGCTCTCTACAGTATCGTGCTTAACAGACGACATGGCGACGCTAATAAAAAGCATTGCTACTGAGCACTCCACACTAACTCAGTCATGCTTCACTTTCTCGCATGGCTGAGATTCTGATTACAACGAGGTAGGCAAAGGCCTTGTGCTTAAGATTGCACATGGAAACAACTAAAGACTCTCCTGCTGAATTAGAAATAATGTCTTAATACCTCTAATCGCGGGCCCGTGCTGAGAACCCAGGGCCCGGGGGAATCCCCCCATTTCCCGTCCCACTCGTCGGGCTGCTATCCCCAAATGCCTTCTTTGCAATTTTGCCTTATGCAGTAGTACATGATTCGCATGTCATCATATGGTTGTGTGTGCGCTTGTGTAAGGCGCTTTCAATGAAACTGACGTTGTTGCTTTTGTTGTGTTATAGTACTACAACGAATTCACCAATGCTGTCTATTATGTATGAGTTAAGTCAGGGCATGTGCCCTTATGTGCTTTAAATGTATGAAAACATTTATTGAACGCATCAAATAAATTTTATAATCTATTTAAGTAAAAGAATAACAATTGGTTGGAGAAAAATTTTAAGTAGCGTGACATCGGACGGACAAGTGACAGCTGTTCCGACTATTCCTTGTACAAATCTTTTCGAAGCCTTTTCTACCGAGAGTGGGTATTTGAACGCGCACTCCTACGATGGTGACGTGCTACAAACGCATCTTCAGCCACGTCATGTAAGAGATGGCATTTGGATAAGGTTTACAACAACTAAGGCACGACGTTGCTGATGCGTTGTAACACTTCAACCATCGTAGGAGTGCTGGTTCAAATACCACTCCCGGGAGAAAAGGCTTTGAAGAGATTTGCAAGGATAAATCGAAACAGCTGTCTCCTTGTCCGTCCTGATGTCACGTTGTTTAAATTTTTTCCCAAATTATTAAATAAGTAATTGTTTAATACAATAGATCTGATGTGTTTGCACCTGGCGGCGGTGCTGGCGTTGATGCTGCTGACTGCGACAGCACTACTGCATAAGTTAGGGTAGAGCTGTCGCTTCGTAATATCTTGCTCTGAGTATCTCGTTTTGGTTGTCACAACGGTTTGCCACTTTGGTCCAAAAACGGTCCTTTCCAACCCCGTTTTGTCCGCTAGTCCCTTTTTGCCAATTTTGGTCCTTTTTAGCCAAGATTTTGATATTTTTTCTTTTTCACTGTGGTAGAAATGCAGAATGTGTTTCAAAACTCGTCTGATTAAGCAGCTCCTAATTGCAATCGATTTCCATCAGTCCACGTATACTCTCCATATACCTTAATGGATGTCCTTTCCACAATTTCCAGCTACATATGTGGTTGCACAAACTCAAAAATCGTTCAATCATTAGATTGTGGTAGAACAAAGGCAACTCCAGCAGAAGATAATTAGGCAAAAAAAATATATAAAAACTTCAGATTTTACAAAACACGAATTTTCTTTAATAGTGATGAACCAACGGACTTTTTAGAACGAAAATTCTGTTTCGGTGGCTAGATATTTGGTCCGATTTACAAACAATTTCGTCATAGATTTTTTTCACCAGTTGAGCGAAAAAAAGAACATTGGATTTGAATTGAGTAATTTTATAAAGCTTGAAATTGATGGAGCCCAATACGATGGTCGACCAAAAAATAATATAAAACAAAACGTTACACTTTTGCACTTGCAACTCACAGAATGGTAAATTTGTTCCACATACTACGAAGCATGACACTGCTATACGTGTCCAAAAATATCGAGAGAGGTGTTAAAAGACGCGTGACCTCGACAACTATAATCTGAAAAATTTAGCTCGTTTAAAAGATATTAACGAAAACCCCAAAGTGCTCCGAAACCGGGGTGGGATCCATAGTATTTTAGCGCAGAGCACCTTTCTGCATTGGCGGCCTTCAGCCGCGCTTATAAACATTACCCTGGGTGGCTGCAACACCGGTTTGGAGACCAATACTATTCCGCGCAAAGCACTTATTACTTATACAACAAGTCCATCAAATTACAACAACCACATGAAAATTTCCGATTTATTTTGCAAATATCTCTTGACTGACTCAAAATATTTGACCTCTGCTTCGTATTATTGTTGACGAGGTCAATATGCGTCTTTTGACACCTCTCTCGATATTTTGGATGCGTATTAACGTGTCATGCTGTCGTATAGAATTACCGTAAAGGTTTATTTTATACTTCTTCTATTTAAAGATTTTTTCACAACACTAATAATGATAAATAATTATTGTTAGGCCTTGAGATCGATTCGAACCCGCGATCTTACAAATCAGTAGGCCGATATAACTACAAAAAATGTAAAACATCCCAGAGCACAGGGAAAAGTGTCAATAAATATGACACTATGGCATCATTGCTATGAACAAGTCAAATTTTCACATCGATTCTGCAACAAATATCGTAATTGGTGAAAAACCTCTTGAGGCTTCGAATAGCTCTGTGTAGTTCCCAGGGGTTTTTTGAGCTCGTTGAAAAAAAGAGAGGAAAAACGGAAAAGAACACAGCGAATTAATTCAAGAATTTAACAATTAATAATTTTCACCTTCAAAGCTAACTCACATACGTAATTCAAAAGCTAATTTCATAATTTATTAATCATATACCAAATTAAGTTGTGCAAACGAAAAGAAAATCTTACCTATAACAGGGCTGATGGCTGCAGTTGTCACGGATGTTTCCAAAAAAGAAGTGAAAGAGTTTCTTTCTTATAAAACGCGTTCACCCCTCATTCCGTCGAAAAGCGGGTTTGAGGGGTGATTGAACGAAAGTAAGTTAAATTGGAAAGTCGAGCACACAACACATACAACTACGCCTGCACGGAATATATAGCCGTTGGAGTTAGTGCGCGAATGTAGATAGAAGCAAACACAGATAGTTTACATTAGGCTGGGTCACTATTGGCCGTGCTCATTCTTGGGTTTAACTTGATGGCCTAAACATGCCGGCCCCCTTGCTAGAAGCAACATCGGTAGATTCCTGCGGCCATCTTCCCTGATCAACTTAATACTAACTAATATATAAATGAATAAAATTCATGAATGTCCCAATAAGGGCAGCAGCATGGCGGTCTTTTGCTTGACACAGTAATTAGTATTTCGGTTCCATCCGTAAATCGTGGAGCTGTAGTGAAGAAAAAATAAACGTTAGGAAATAGTACGTGGTTGAGTTCAATTTTTTAAACCTCTTCTCACGCGAATGGCACGTGAAGCTAGTTCGAGGGTTGAGGAAAATTTAGGAGCGGCATGCCCCAGACAAGAGCCAGCCAAATATACTGCTCTGCGCTAAAAAAGGGCCAAACGTAGATGGCAATATGCCCAGCAGTATCAGCTCCGGATATATATCGGCTCCCAACACGAGTCGAACCGAACTTGACACAAAAAATGTTGGATCGGCGAGCTGCATATGGGTATACGGTGTCGCGACCGCGGGGTCGACATTCGCGCTTGGACTCACACGGGCGTAGTTGGGAACGATCGTAGCATGAATCGTGAGCCTACGGTTCTGCCCATGTTTACCCCTTATTCGCAAGAGGCACCCTCGTTGTGATCCGTAGTTTTCCTCGTCGAGGTGTAACTGTCGAGCCAGGTCGCGTGAAATTATCGAAGTTGTGGCGCATGCGTCGATGAGTGCGCGTATCAGGTGCAATCGCCCTCGCGCCTCGATTTTGATCACGGCAGTTGGCGATATTGATGGAAAGGGCCAGAGTGCTACGATCTCCCGCGTGATTTGCCCCGTTCGGAAGGCATCTGGCAGTCGTCGAGAGTGTCGTTCAAGCTGGCCCTGTGAACCTATTTTCTCCAATTCGTATCCTTGACGGGGGCGGAAAGACCGGGATTCCGCTATTCCCTTGTGACGATCTGAGCCCCGCTTCCCCGCTCTTTGATGACGTCGGTGTGTAGTTGATGGGCGGAAAGTCCGCGATTGAGGCGTTCCGCCCATATACGCCGCTACATCTAACTATTCATTTCCGCCCCTAAGTTTACATTTGTATAGTGTAACCAACAAAAAAATATTGTAAAGTGTGATAAATAAATTGTACATTAACCCCACTATAAGAAATCAGGTGTATTTGATCTGGGTGGTAATAGGATATTTCGGAGATCATTTCTTTCAGGTTATAAATTCCCCTTTTTTGCCATAAAAAGGGTTAAGTCATCTTTTGGGAACATTTTAATAACCTGTGTTCAAAACCGTAAAACACGGCCCAAAAAAAGAAGAAGAAAAGAGAAAAAGTAAAAATAAGAATGTCATTGCGTTTTTCCCGATTTTGCGCCGCCTTAGCATCTGGCAACACCATATGGATTTTTGTATTGTACATTGTGTTATTGTAAAAGTGGATTGTGTTACACTTCAATGAATTTCCTGTCATTGATGAAAGAAAAACGAGATACGCATCAGCTGTATTTTTTATACCCATTATTAATTTTCATTTTCTTCTCACTGATAGAACTGCTGCGTATAATTTTGCTACCAAAAACTAACTTTCATAATGGATTTTGAGGACGCTAAAGAAAATATACAACGTGGTCTCACCTTCTTCATACCAGCATCAGCTTGGTTTTGTAAACTGTGCAGCATTTGGATGGGTGATTTACATTGCGCTTCAACGCATTTAAAATCCCAATTGCATGCTTCTAAATATAATGATCGGATGATGAAGCGTCAATTTCGGTGCGGAATGTACGCAATTTACCTAAAAGCAATCTCACCGTTAAACCAGATCCATCGGATGCACACCAAAATCCTTTACAGTTGCAGTAGCAACAGCAGACGATAGCAGCACAACAAAAACAACAACACTTAGCACAAGGCAATTATGATCAGACATTGGATAAACTCACGAATTCGTACTATGGCACAGCGCACGATACCAAATACGCAAAAACAACAACACTTACAGATCGTGGTGGCATTTATGCCAGCAATGGACATATTTCGGGTGGCAATAATAAATTAGCCTCCTCAGCGCCATTACATCCTAGCATAATCGATGGCGACTATTATAGTGGAGGTGTATTGAGCGGAATGGGTGGTGTAACACCGGCTAGCTTTTGGCACGCGCAACAGCAACAACTTTATCCAGCGCCATATCCCTTGCGACGCGTGGAGAGTCGTGCTGAAATCGATATGTTGGAACGTGAAGCCAGCAGTCAGACGAGGAATTTGGATGTATCCGCTGGTGATTTATTGAGTCGCACACATGAGGAGCTGGTGCTGCTGCTGATACAGCTAAGACGACAGAACAGCAATAGAGCGCGCGCTATCGAGCAATGTTGCAGTGATATTCATGAAGTGCAGAATCGTCTACTCACCGCTGAAGGTCTAACACGCGCTGAAAGCATACATCAACTGCTGGTGGAGAACTCAAAGAAACTGGAACAAACTGTAGCGGGTAATGCGCGTCTCGAACAGGAGTTGATTGTGTTGCGTCAGAAATTGCAGGCCTCACGTGGTGCACGCGGCTCACAAGGGGAGCTAATTAATGGCGGTGTAAGCGACACTTTTGCCAGCAACACCACTTCCATGCTAGAATCTGAATTGAAACGAGTGCAAACACTTGTCGGCGATATGCAGCGTCAGTGACCGGAGCTAAGCTCAGCTGTACGTCAATTAACAGAAAACTCGAATCGCCTTTACCAAGAAATTGGCAACAAAGAAAATAAAATTGGCAGCCCTATTTGAAATTTTT
>JARSSU010008872.1:0-53757 GCA_029619165.1 Eurosta solidaginis | reverse complement strand
CTGTCATCACTCGATGTATCACTGCTGGAATCTGGGATGTACGATTGCTCATCTGGACTAAAATCCCCACTGTCATTGGAATTTACTGATTCCATCACCTCGCGTATTTCCTCGGAATTCATAACCGCAGAATTTCAATTAGATTTTTCACTGAATCCCTGTAACTGCTCGCTATGAACTCTAGCCTTACACTGATACACATTTTCGCAATGCGATCACCGGTAATACACATTGCAAAAAAAATTAATAGTTTAAAATAAACAGTGTTGCTTGGCAACTGCGAGTAGTTTTTTGTTGTGATCACCGGTGATATTTTGGCAGTCAACGTGTTAAAAAATATTGAAATGAAAAGTTTTTTAAAAAATTAATATCTTCCGATTGGGAAGAAGGCAATAAAAACAACAATATCACAGAAACCTTTTTCGAGAGGTACAATAAGTTGTCCAAATGGCAGCGGGATCGGTGGTACCCATATGATCGTTCCTTTATGAAGTTTTAGCCCCTGAAAACTCCTTACTGTCGCGCCTTTGACCACAAACACACTCACATGGATTTTACCTTCAATGCTACGAAGTGTTTCATATAACCCCCTTTTTTGTCACCGACAAATGTGCCAACAATGCTTACAGTTTTTCTTCATTTTGATATTTTCTCCACTACAGCTGCTGCGATGGGCCAACGATGCAGGCGCAGCGAATACATATGTCAAGACTCTTGTGAATTATTGAATGTATGTAAGTAGGTATGTATGTGTGCAGTAAACACTGATTTACTACCACACGCATCACAGCATAGCCATACAAAAGTTCATTGCCGTAGGCAAAACTGAAATTAGGGGAGACTTAAACCTTTCTGAAAACACACAAAAAATTTGGAGAGCTCGCCAATTTTTATTAATTCTTGTAGTTACTTTTGGTGAGTTGGAGTTTTTGGTGTTGGTTTTTGGTTTTTGAAAAAATTGCTGAGTGTAACCAGTGGCGTAGCAAGGTTATGGTCAGCTCGGGGATTAAACTGGGTTTGTGATTTTTTTGTAACTAAGAATTCAGTTGCAACACTCTTGTAACATTTATAAATTTTCTGCTCAAATATACATGGGTTTGAGTATAGAAAACGTAGAAACCAAGGCGAATTCAGTACCAGGTGTTGTTATCCCAACAGCTGATTGCTGCTTCTTGATTATTTTCCATACAATGCCTTGACTATTTGACTTGACATTCTTCTGCACGGCGAATTGGTTGAATTCGCTTTGCCATCATCTTGTATGGATTCGTCTTGCTAGAAACAGTAAACAATTTTTCACAATTGTTTTTTGTTTTTGCCTGTGTCCTTTAGTAAAAACCCAAACTCCAAATATAGGTCATTTAGTCGTATAAATCGTTTACATATCATGTGTTGGAGACGATCACGGACGCCTTTTCATAACGTAAGAAATTTCGCTTTATCCAAAATCATCCTCATCTCTAGCCAATTATCTGGTCATTTCGCGGCGTCGTCTTACTGTATCACTATACCATTTATCAAAAAGATTATTCGCTTTTTCTGTTCCTCTCTTCGTATACATATGTATGTAGCGTCTGTCGGGTTTCGCGTAGTTCAGTCGCTAGTGATTCAGCATCTCTGAATGCTTCTTACTTACATACTTACTTAATTGGCACTTAAACGCTTAAATGGTTTTGGCCACCAAACATGTTTCTTATCTGGGTTAACTGGTGCTAATTGATTACACCCAGGATATTAAAATTGGTTTCCGTCTGGTCCTTCCAGCGAAATCAGAGCCGCGCTCTGCCTCTGCTTCCATAGTAGGGTCCCGATAAAAATACTTTCTTAGTCGGAGTATCTACTTTTATTCGCATACAATGGCCTAGCCAGCGTAACTGCTGCGTTTTAATTGACAATGTTGATGTCTGAGTAAAGCTCGCACAGCTCATCATTAAGTCTTCTTCGGTACACGATGTCGCCAACGTGTAGAGGTTCACATTTCATAGCATCTCCAATCCAATTGTCAACCTCACAGTGGTGAATTCTGTTTATTTAGCAATTAAGGCTCTGGCGATCCAAGTTCCTAACGAAAGGAGGGAAATATCGAAAAAAAAATCCGAAAAAACCTTCGGGGAGTCTCGTTATCGCTACAAGAAGAAAAAGAAGAAGGCTGATTTATTTGTGAGTTTCAAATTAGCGCGAATTTCTGTAGGGATATTAGTTTTATGGTTAGTAAATCATGTCACTGAAAAGAGAGACCTATAGGCGGCCACCGTGGTGTGATGGTAGCGTGCTCCGCCTACCAAACCGAATGCCCTGGGTACACACCCCAGGCAAAGCAACATCAAAATTTTAGAAATAAGGTTTTTCAATTAGAAGAAAATTTTTCTAAGCGGGGTGGCCCCTCGGCAGTGTTTGGCAAGCGCTCCTAGTGTATTTCTGCCATGAAAAGCTCTCAGTGAAAACTAATGCCTGCAGATACCGTTCGGGTCGGCATAAAACAGTAGGTCCCGTCGGCCATTTGTAGAAAAATCAGTGGGCACGACGCAAATTGGAATGAAGCGCCAAAATCTTTCGGAGGTTATGCGCTTACTTTATTATTTTTTTATAGGCTGATGATGGATGCACTTACAGGGAACTGCTTTAATCATCAAATGCTTAAAAATTTGATCTCCTCAGTGATACCTTTTGAATTTAGGGTTTCAACATCCCCTTTTTATTCCCTTCTAGCTGCGCGCATGTGAAAATTTATGCATTTGCAAGCTCAAGTACTTTTATATACATACACACATTTTTATAACGCCCTCACACATCACACATCCATACATACAATGCAAACATTTCGCTTGAACACCACTTTGACCACTCGGCTTTATCTGGGTGAGTCAGTAAATATTCGTGAGATTTACAACACTCTCACATTATTGGCTTTTTGGATTTTAGTGGCATTATTGCAGTATTCATAGCGTGAATTCGCGGTACGTTTTGTTCGTTGCACATTCCGTTGCATTGTCAACGCTACCGCGGCTTCTCTGTGTATTGAACGCGAAAATAACGAAGAAATAAAAGTGAACGCGTTACTCGAACGCGGCGCATAAAAAAGCGCATAGCTAAAGGGAGGTCTTTTAGAAAAATTTTATTTTTATTTTTGGATTTGCAAAAGAACTTCATAGCAATTGTTTTCGGTGCATTGTGTCAAATAGTAAAGAGTTTCAAAAAAAAATCGTAGAGACACTAAACAAAAACGCGTGGCTGCAGAGCCACCGACGCGCAAATCCACAACAATGCAATCGACGCGTCACTACAAAAGCGCCGCCAAAGCATAAACAAGCGTAATTGCCACCAAAGGGCAGCTTTTACAACAAAACAGTGGCTAAAGCATTATTGTTATTGCAATAGCAGTACATCCGCTAGCGGACACCAACTAAAGCGTATTCTTTTTCAAAATCAAAGTTATGCTGATTTAGCCCTACAGAAGGGGGAAACGCTCGCACTCTACAGCGCTGCTGCTGCCGCACATCAATTCTAATTAATTGAATATTCGTCTGGTGAAATATTTATCCTGTCAGCTATTCGCTTTTGACTTTGTTTCCGCTATTGTTTTGTTATTGTTGTCTTTTTCCCATTTGCTTTATACGCCATCGCTAAATTCATTGTTGTCTGTGCGCTTTGCCGTCGCTGTTATTGCAGACAGTCAGTCGCCATTGAATATTTTGCTACTTTGACCGTTGACTGATCGCCATATTGCCAAATATTGCTAGTAGCTATTGTTGTAGCCTTTTGCAGCCGCCGCCATGTTGGTACCGCCGGATATGTTGGATGCGCAAACGCGTATGATTTATCAAATGAATCGCTATTGCACGGAGCGTGTGCAGGCGCGTATGTTTAAAACGGCCACAGCTATACGGGAAATCTGTAAAATTGTTCAGGATATATTGAAAGAGGTGGAACTACAGGAGCCGCGCTTCATTTCCAGTTTGGTCGAGTGTAATGGCAGGTAAGTGAAACAGATTTAAATTGTAATTCTCAATTTCCCACTTAACCCCCATCACGTAAGTCAGATGAATTTTTCCCCCTAAGCGGAAAACAATACTTACATTAAGTAATAATAATACTAAAAGCTAGAAAATAATTAGGGAGGTCGTAGGTACTAGTCATCACACTCCTCATCAATCTAGGGCGTTGTCAGACATTAAATAAAAGCGTTGGACACGCAAATGAGGATGTCAAAGAAACCACAAATTATAGTCATAGCCCACTTTTTTTATGCCCTAGATTGATTATATAGTCCTATAATATAAGTATTGTTTTTAATAAAACCGTTTAACTTAAAATTTTTTTGTAATATTTTATTTGCAAGTTTTTAGTCTTAATTGCCTATTATTTCTCATTCTATTTAGTTCATTTAGTGACTCATTATTACAAGGACTCTTTCCTGACACTTTGTTACAATCTATGTCCTCGAACTCCGAAGTATTTTGATGTCACTTCTACCGGACTGTATGTAATATTTGTTCCAAATATGAGCCAAATCGGACCACAAATAGGATTTTTTTGAATATCTTGATCCTTGCGCAACCTAGTGGCGATTTTTTTCTGTATTATTGCATTGTCATCGGGTTCTGAACTATATTCCAAGTTTGAAGCTTGTAGCTTATCAAGAAGTTACTTAAATTTTAATTACAAAATTCGTTCACAACGGTCAAGTCAAGCTAAATAAAACCGTTTAATAACGATTAAAATACGATATTGTTACTTTACCGATACAGCACGACACACACGTTTTCAAATAAATTTCAAAATAAAAAAATTTTAAAATGACACTGAAAGAAATGGAGCTAGTAAAATCAACAAATCGGTTCTGTTGTTCTTGACTTAACGGAGATTCGGTGAAATTGATCGCATTACGGTTAATTCGACGGAGTTCTTTGTCAAACGAACACATTAGTTTAGTCATTTCAACAGAAGAGAAATTGTCGCTCTTAAGTTAACAAAATTCTGTAAAATTGACAGATTCCTGGTCAATCTAACTGATTTTTCTGTAACACAACTGATCTCACTGGTCATTTCAACAGCGATCAACAGTCAATACATGAGCAAATTTCAAAGAGAATTTTACGCTCACTGCGCTCTCTACTTTGTACTTATGACGATGGTGCCACTTGTTTAAAAAAAATACCAAAATAAGAAAACCACCAAATCGAAAAAACACACAAAATGGGAAAACAACAAAAAACTAGTTTTTCAGTTATCAATACAAAACGAAAAACCCTTTTTGAATTTACTGTGCAAAAAATTATGAGATACCGGGACACCTATTTATCGGGTACAATTTTGCAACTTCTCCTCCAAGCGAAATGCAAAATTGCGCCCTCTTGTTGCAAAAGTTTTGTTTGAACGAACAGGATTTTTCCAAAGTTGGTAACATTTTGTTCAAGTTTTTACGAATTTTCACTCACGCGTACGAATTTAATAATATAATAAAAAAACATCCTTTTTTAATGTTGATGTTTCCGACAACATAAAAGTTTGAGTTGTTTTGGAATCGTTTCAACTTAAAGTGTTACGAAAATTAAACTTGCCGAATTACATGTAAAGTTACTCCAGTGGTGAATTACCTTCTAGCGATTTGATTCTTTACTTTTCTATAACTTACAAGTTCTCTATTTAAAATGTTATGTCAAACATTTATACTACAAGTCGAGCGCCTTTTCATATATCAAGAAAATAATATTGATATTCACTATATTGTTTTAGTCGATAAAACTTTCACATTGTTAAGTCTACTTTTATGCAGCGTTATAGCACTATGTACTTTGGAAAATTCGTCTCAAGTTTCTTAAAAATATTTTATTTGGGGGAAAACCGTCAGCTTCAGTGTATTGTAACCTCTGTTCTGAAATAATAACAATGGCCCGTAATCATAGTCGTAGACTAAAATACTCTTTAGTTAAAATCTTGCCTAAATTAAAAATGGGATTTGAAATTTGGTCTGTCATAAACATATTAAACACAGTTTCAGCTAAAATAAGCATGGACAGGACAACCGCATGAAAAAAGGCATTGATTGGCGCTATGAAGAATTTTTTTAGAAATTTTAAAAGTTCACCCTGTTCCTTACAACCGTGGTTACTTGACTCCACGTATAAAAATATGGTAATTTTTATGTGACAAGAAACTCTTACAATACAATCTGGTGGCGGATAATTATCATTCAATTGTATTTAAAAGTTACTAGCAAAGGTTTTGTAAAAATTCGCTGTCTTTTAATTGAACATGAAAATACTTATTTAAAGAAAATTTATTTAATATCGTTCTTAAAAAATTATCTAAATCTCGCACCATAAACGAATAAGTAGTTAAAGCGGATTTGGGCTCATTAAAGCAAAGGAAGCGACAAGGCTATCCACTCATACACTAATACCTCATGTTCCGGGGTGGGCGTGAGCTTAGCACCTGCTAAGCGACCATATATGTATACGATAAGCGAGAGCACAATTGCTACTTCGTCAAAATCAACGACAGCTCTTTTAGTTTGATTTCAATGGTCTTACAGTAAGAAAGTGTCGCACATGCGCTTAAAACAGAGTACCAAAGAGTGCGTGCGACACATGCTCACCGTTCAAGCTTGAAATCAAACTAAATAAATAATTGATTTTGCTTTCGTGCTCGCTACGCGTTCGGGTTTACTAACAACATTCTCAGTTTTGTAACCGTGTAAATGTAGTGGTGCCCACCGCTGCTCATGTTGAATAGTTTATATAGTTTGTAAGAATGTTGTAAAGAAAAGTTGTTTTCATTAAGACAGATGTGACGGCCAAAATGATGCAAATCTTAAATGTTAGGTGGTCCTAACCGTTAAAGCCGTTTAATTTAATAGACCCGAAACCGAATAGGATATCTCTAACCTCGATACTAATAAGTATGCAGGATATTCAATGATAATCAAATTAAATCAAATTTAGGTTTGTCTTCGCAAAATCAGCATAAATAAAGCGAGTTAATATAGTATAGTATAGCCATTGTACATGGACCTGCAAAGTGGAAGTCCCTTTTATTAGAAAATAATTGAACTCAAGTCGGTCATGACATAGAAGGGGTGAAAAAGGAGGGAAGTAGTACAACAGCGCCCGTACCAAGCAGACTTAAAATTTTTTGTTGTTAGTTCTTGTTGTATTCCGTGTTTTATTTCACGCTTTCTTTTAAGAGGAATTGGCAAATTTAAAGGGAAATGTAAGACACCAAAGGAAATCCCAGCAGAATTCAAGAATTCTGTAATAATAATTCAATCATCAGAAGTCGAAAATAAGAAATTGTTCTTTTATTAGTACTGGTGAAAATTGTATCCGCGCAAAACACCTTTTTAGTTAATCCTTTCTGTGTACAACAATATCACCAAAATTACACCAACCACATGAAAATTTTAAACTTTTTTTTTGTAAAAATCTCTTGCCAGAGTAAAAGCATTACTTTGTCACCTGCGGATTATTGCTTCCGAAATTAAAAACGCGTCATCTGAAATTGTTGGACATATATTAAAAATCGACGCCTGTGGTAAATAATTCCTTCCATTGAATACTCTATATTTAATGCCAAAATCAATATAGGATGCTACTTTTTCCTCAAAAGATACTAAAATATCAAAACTCACAAATAGCTATGAATGCGGAATAATCTTAATTAAATATCTCGCATATGTGGAGCCAAGTAACCATCGCACAAATTGTGTAATTTTCGTCAGAAATATAATAATACGAATTCAAGCGATAATAAATTAGTTCCTGACGTATATTTGCTAGTCGAGGAAGCCTTTTTTCACTTCCCTTAAAGTTCATCGCGTTTAAATAGCAAATTGTTTAATTTCTCGCAATTTTTGACAGCAGACCGACAACTTAAAATCTATTTTAAAAAATTAAAATCGCGCTCATGTCAGTTTAAATTTCAAATACCCATTTTAGAGATAAAATAGTGTTTAAGTGGACTATAACAGACTTAAAATGATATTTAATTTATAACCATGTTTAAACCAATAAAACTCTATTTTATTTCGACTATGATTACGGGCCAATGTCTTTTAGCACTGTACCCCCATAATGATTTAAGACATAGCTTTTCTAAGGAGCGAGCAAGTATTCTGCTAACAATTCACCATGATCCAATAATTAGAGGTTTCTGCTGGAATTTTTTCAAAGTGTAACAATGTGTGTATGTGTAGAATGTTATCCTATTTTTCAAAAAGGCGCTGAGTATTTTTATATTTAAATAAAAAATTCCAAGTTTTAATTTGGAACATGCGAGAGTATATCACACACACTCCTTCGCAAAGCACTAGCAGTCATTGTGTAAAAAATAAGTGTGATATCTTATCAGTCAACTGGCTGACAGTAGGCTCAGCTGGGCTACTTTTTAGCATTTTAAAAGGATGTTCAATATAGCGATGTATATATATTCGGCTATCTTTAGCGAATTATGTAAAGAGATACAGAGATGAGACCACAATAATCACTTGTCTTATCCACAATGCTAACTGCTTCCTTTCCAGATGCGTACTCGAATATAACGCGATTCGTGTTCTATGATACCGACAGCTTCAGATTGGCACTTAGGCATTTGGGTCCTTAAAGCGATAGATATATTCAGGAATAGATGGCATATATCCAGCAACTCTGTTGCATAGGAAGAAACGGCTTCTAAAAGATCATGCGATCAGGTCGAACAAATTCCATTCAGAACAACCTGACCACAGAAATCAACCATGTTAGCAAATCTTGAAGCGGGCAAAATCGAAGTGGGTTTTTCAAGTCAATTTTAACCTGTTAAGCTGCAAACACAATACCGAGCAATGACGATCTTCGACGCGAAGTGCGCTGACATTGCTCAAATATGCGCAGATATTTCACCTACTCAAAGCATAATATCGGGCGAAATTTACCGACACTTAAGAGTAGCGTGTTGTGGTAGTAGCGGGTTCTGTCTACCACACCGAAGATGTAGGATTCACGCCCCGGGCAAAGCAACATCAAAATTTTTGAAACAAGTTTTTTGAAACAAGTTTTTTCAAACAGAAGTGGTTTTTTTTTAAGCGGGATGGCCCCGGCATTGATTTGGCAAACACTCCGAGTGAATTTCTGCCATGAAAACCTTTCTCAGTGAAAACTTATCTGTCTTGCAGATACCGTTGGCATAAAACATGTAGGTCCAGTCGCAGCAGTTTGTAGAAAAATTTAAAAGGAGCACGACGTATACTGTAAGAGAAGCTCGGCCTAAAATCTTTTCGAGAGGTTTTCGCTCCTATGATCTGAATCTTAATCCTATGGACGAACATTAATATTATAACTCTTTTATTTAAAAAGTTCAGTTTACATATATATATATCGTACGTTTCCATAAGACTGCATGAGTTTCACGTGCGCCGGTTCAGAGAACTGACTCCCTTGTCAGAAGTGTGCAGACATTGGAAGAGGAAAGTAGAAGGCGAATATCCCTCAGAGATGTGAGAAAAATCGCCTTGCATTTGGTATTTTTGGAAAGTGTGGCCGAAGTGAAGTATCTGTGAGTCACATTCCACATTCAGTTACTATGGAGCGAGAATGCTGGTATGCTTAGTGCATTGTAAGTATATCCTGTAGATGTACCCCCGATCTCCGAGGATTGATACACGCTTTGAAGTATGTATAAATATCAGGCCAACTATAGGATATGGAGCATCCTAAGCAATTCTGATTAGATAGTTTTGAGGTAGTTCAAGAGACTACCGCTTTTCAAGAGCAACAGGCAGGCTACATACAGAGCATCTTTGATGGAGATAAAATCCTCACTTGACTACCTTAATAGAACTAGCGGCTATACCCAAATTTGGTATCTGCAAAAGAAATTCCCAGTTAAATTCATCATAATTGTTAAAAAATTAAGTATTTACCTAAAATATTTAGCTACATAAATAATTTAGATAAAACGTTGAGTTTCGAGCGGTCCTTCTCAATTCTGACGGAGCTGCTGGTGTGACTTAGCGTCATTTTGAGGAAACCTATAAGTTTTGCGTAGAAAAAAAAACCAGACAAGCACAAAGGCGCTATCGAAGACTGCTTTGAAAAATCTGGTCGGTAAGACATTTACCAGGTCAAATTTTTCGAGCAAAATGCTTCACAAGACCCCGAATAGCAAGAGAGCTTATTTCGCGCAGTAAATGCCGTAAATTTAAAATATCTCCGCACGCAATCTATCGGCTCGATATCAGCATCTTCCTTGGATGCTTCATTCCTGCCATTTTCAAAAGGAATTCACCCCTACTTAATTGTCGCTTAACCGTTTTAAACTGGTTTGGCCCGTCCAACAAGTCGGCGCGTCGTCGTTAGAGGAACTTAATTCCTCGTGAAAGAGTCCTGCCCAAAAAATCTAGTACAGTAAGTCTTTAGCCATGAAAAGGAAACATGGCGTGTTCTATGTTTCCAGGTTGGTAAGACAAGACAGGACCTTGCGCATTTTTTGGACCTTCAAATAGTTTTCCCAAAACCAATACGTATAATTTGGTCATTTCATATGGAAGAAGATGTACGGGAATTTTCCGAGATGAATGCTAATGCGGTGCCAACCTTGACCCTTTAATATTTTAGTTAGTGCTTTGAAATGATTTGGTAATCTCCCGATGCTTAGGACTAACTCATTTACGGCACTCAACACCACCACCAATCTCCAGCGCCATTTGCGTTAGCCAATTCTTTATCCCTCCGACGGCGTTATTACATAATGCATGGCCGACCAATTGTGTGTCTTTCGGGAAGTCCATCTTAATTAAGCACACCGTCATATATCGCGCATTCCATAGCGTTGGCGTTAGACACAGATGCCAGATGGACGCCACCGACGATGTTGTGCTTTCGTCACCCCTAACCCAATTGTTCAGGAAAATCATAAAAGATACTCGCTAGTCAAGATTCATAATGGTGGTCTTTGAAAGAGTTGTTTCTTCTGCTCTAAGGAAAGGTCAGAGGCATGACATTAAATCAACGGCCACGGGTCTGAAATCGCTCATAAAGTTAAATCATTTATTCTTAAGTGGCCATAAGGCTAATACTTTTTTGCACCTCCACATATTATGCGAATTAACAGCTCCATTTATTTTTTAAAGACAATGACGCGACTGTTTAACGAATTAAAACTGTTTCTGGTAAGTATTCTCTGAAATATGAAGAACATATTCAACAAAACGTCTATGCCATGCTGCGTACCTTTTTTGGTTTTTGCTGGCCTCGATGCAGGAAAAATTTGGTTATGGCGAAATACTTTCGAGGAGATTCAGGTCGAGCTTCTTTGCGACTCGCGTCGTCATTTATCTACAAATCGTGCTCCAAACTCTTTAGCAGCCTCCAAACGGCAGCTGCAAGCCCGCTGAGAAGCTTGCCTTGTAAGAAATGCACTCTGATGTTTGCCAAACCCACTGTCTATGGGGCGATACCGATAGAATTTTGTTTCTAAGTGAAACAAGGGGTTTCTAAAGATTTTAAAGTTGCTTTATTTCCCTGCCTGATCACACATGTAAGTCGCTACGATAGACATCACTGGCGGCCACCAAAATGTCAAACTTGAAAAGGTCGTTAAATAAACTGACTTTTTGATCATTGGCTGCCGCTGTGGTGCGCTGGTAGCGATGCTCCGTCTACCACACTGAATATCCCCGGGCAAAGTAAGAATGAAAATTTGGGAAGTTTTTCAATTAGAAAAAGGCATATCTAAGTGCGATAGCGCCACTCCACAAGAGTGTATTCTGCCATGCTTCTCAGTGAAAGCTCACTTGACTTGCAGAAGCCGTTCGTAATCGGCATAGAACATGGGATCTACATCCCGCCAATTTGTAGGGAAAATTAAAAGAAGCACGATGCAAATTGGAAGAGAACTAATGTCTCAGAGGTAAATCGCGCCAAGTATTACTATTTTTTATGCCCTTGAAATTCCTATTATGTTAGGTCGTATTTCCCTTACAGGGCGACATAGGCTATGTCATACAAGCGCAAAGGCTTTCTTTGTTCATCATAGTTTCCGTAGTCCCTTATGGGTGAAATCGATGAGAAAGGAGCACGTACGCCAAAACCGATAAAAGCAATGCGCTTTTGAATAAGTTCCCATAATAAAAACAATTTTTTCTCTTACTAACAATGACAGAAACGTATTGAGTGTTAAAACTCGACGATCGACACTTGAAGCAAAAAAAATTAGCTACTTGTTATTGAAGACATAGAAGCCATTAAGCGCCTACAGGCCCTGTTTGCCTGTACGTCCGTCCGTCTATTTGGCTGACGCCTTGACTATCATGTGTCTGTTCCCTTCACGTATACGAGTTGTGCAATTTGTCCATCAAATGAGACGTTAACACGAGCCCACTTGAATTACGTGCTAATTGCCGTGGTTTGTCTTCATATGTTGACTTAAATGACGTTCTAAATAATTAAAATGTTAGTAGATACTATATATGGGGAATTCCATCTCATTTCGACCAATTTTGAACCCGACCCCTTTAGAATTGGCTGAAAGTTTTTCTCTTTTTCTAGCTTACGAAAGATGTTTTTCAGAAGTTTTTCAAATTTTTTCATCCAACTCAAAAAAAGTTATGAATTTAAAAAAAAACACCGTTTTTGTTTTCAAAATGCTATAACTTTTTCAAAAATTGACCGTTTGGGATCTTTTTTTTTAAATATGTTTTTAAATGTACTTTTCGGAAAAAATTCAAAAAAATTTTTAAAGTTTTTTTTTGTAATTTTTCAGTTTTTCGAGATTTTTCGAATTTCGCCCTTTTTTTTCTCATAAAAAACTTCAATAAATTCTGCAATCATCCCCACTAATCCCGGAGTGGGCCGAGAATTTTTTTTTATTTAATTGAAAAAAAAACTTTAAATTTTTTTTTGTATTTTTTCCGAAAAGTACATTTAAAAACATATTTAAAAAAAAATGATCCCAAACGGTCTATTTTTGAAAAAGTTATAGCATTTTGAAAAAAATACCGTTTTCCAACTCAAAATAAGTTTTAAATATTTTGAAAAAAACGGTGTTTTTTTTCAAAATGCTATAACTTTTTCAAAAATTGACCGTTTGGGATCTTTTTTTTTAAATATGTTTTTAAATGTACTTTTCGGAAAAAATACAAAAAAATTTTAAAGTTTTTTTCTTGCAGTTAAATAAAAAAAAATTCTCGGCCCACTCCGGGATTAGTGGGGATGATTGCAGAATTGATTGAAGTTTTTTATGAGAAAAAAAAGGGCGAAATTCGAAAAATCTCGAAAAACTGAAAAATTACAAAAAAAAACTTTAAAAATTTTTTTGAATTTTTTCCGAAAAGTACATTTAAAAACATATTTAAAAAAAAAGATGCCAAACGGTCAATTTGAAAAAGTTATAGCACTTTGAAAACAAAAACGGTGTTTTTTTTAAATTCATAACTTTTTTTGAGTTGGATGAAAAAATTTGAAAAACTTCTGAAAAACGTCTTTCGTAAGCTAGAAAAGGGAGAAAAACTTTCAGCCAATCCTAAAGGGGTCGGGTTCAAATTGGTCGAAATGGGATGGAATTCCCCATATACATGTATACTTACATATGTAGGCGTTTTTGTAAGTGGCATGTGACTAGTTTTCATATTGAATACTTTTCAGAAGAGCTAAGTTTTGGTTCAGACATAAATTTTGTAGTTTTTCATACGCCATAACAGCCTAAAACATTACTTTTTTCTTAATTCTATTTGCAGATTTGAAGGCGTCCAAGTTATTTCACCCAATGAATTCGAAATCGTTTTGTATCTCAATCAAATGGGTGTGTTCAATTTTGTCGATGATGGCACAATGCCCGGTTGTGCGGTACTGAAATTGAGCGATGGTCGTAAACGCTCCATGTCTTTGTGGGTGGAATTTATTACAGCATCGGGTTACCTATCATCACGTAAAATACGCTCACGCTTTCAAACGTTGGTGGCACAGGCGTGTGATAAGAGTATTTATCGTGATATGGTGAAAATGATTGGCGATACAACGGAAGTGAAATTGCGCGTGCGTGAACGTTTCGTTGTACAAATTACGCCAGCATTCAAATGTTCGGGTATTTGGCCACGTTCGGCGGCTCATTGGCCTCTACCACACATTCCTTGGCCACATCCAAATATTGTGGCTGAGGTGAAAACTGAAGGATTCGATTATTATCCAAAGAATCAATTGTTATGCAAAATAAGAACAACAATGCCGCCATGGAAGGTGATGCGTGGGTTTTAAGCTTTTTTGAAGCGGAAAATCGTTTATTGCAAGGTGAGTTTTCAAACGATGGTAAATATTTAAATACAGGCGGGTTAAAGTACCAGTCTGTCACTCGTTCTTTCCTATTGCTATTGTAAGGGCAGGTCGACGGAAAAGGTTCTCAATTCGACTGTAAAATAAATAGAGGAAACTCTTAGAGAACTTATAATTTGCCTTAGGTGCCTTTTTGTGACATCGAAAAGGCATATCATAATGCCCTGGCTGATAGGTCATTTTTGTGACATCGAAAAAGGCCTATCATAATGCCCTGGCTGATTTATAAGTCGAGGGGCTCTGGTTGAAAACATTAGCACACTCAAGTGCAGCAAAGTGGCGTGGCGCACAAAACAGTGAAATGTGTTCAGTTTATGGTGAGCTAAATTTAAAGTCTGACGAGGAGAAATAAGATCCCTGCACTCAGAATTCTTTTCATTAGGCGAGAACCGATGGCACTTTCTGGAATGGGAGCATTTCAGCCAGGGCACTAGCCCAATGTGAAAATAAGGGCTGGGCCGCCCTCTTTGCCCTTATTACTACCGAAGAGACACCGGTAAGATCTGAGGAATCCCACAAAGTGTAGTACACAGGCATTATGCGGTGGTAATTAAGCTGATTCTGTTTCATGGGGTTCTTGTCTACCGGAATGCATTGCAAAATGTTCGTGTCAGTACAACAAACGCCCTGCATAGTATCAGCGGTGCTCGTAGAAGACAGGAAGACGCTGTAAGGTCTTTCTGACTTCGGTTACATCAGCATTTATACCTATTTTGGCTTCATTCTTACGGTTGATAATTTAGCACCCACTCGGATAGGCATGCGGCTTTAAACGCCTGAGCTTAACTGTTGTACCATGGAGAGTGTGTAGTCTCAGCCCAAGGGCATACCGTGATGTGGGGAGTTAGAAAATTCGCTGGTCACCTGTAGTCCGGTCGTCCGCAGAAAGGTCTCTGGTCAGCTAAACAAACGCAGGAAAAAAAACTCCCCCTCACGAAATAGTGAGAAGCTTCTGACTGGAAGTGGATAGCAGTTGGTCAGCCAATGGTATTTCGATCTCCGGAGGATTTATCCAGCTTCAGGGATGACATCTCGGTGATTAAGAATGCTGTGAATGGAATGATATACAGTGCCCACACTCGGGCTTCAGTTTGGCAGCAGTGGGATCCGCCGATAACTGGGAATTTTATACCATTCGCTCTCAATCACCTCTAACGATTTAATTACAAACTATCAACTGGGCTGACTTTGTTTTGCTCAAAACTTGGGTTGCCTATATTTAATAAGTGGTCCCCCTCCTTATCACTCTCTTTCCCAACCCCTTGGACTTTATCAATTATTTCGCCCTCTTATTACCGCTATCTCTCTCCTCATTTCACTTGAACTCTCCCACACCATATCCCTCTTTCACTCCCATTCCCATCACCAGCTGCACTATTTCTTCCAGTGCCACATCCACATCCACTCGCACTTCCATTTCCACTCCCACCCCCACTCTCAATCTTAGTCTCACTCGCACTGGCAGTCACACTCCCACTCCCCTCTACCTTAACTATCTTATGTATAGAATATCAATACCTCATAAGATACCTGGTTGAGGTGTTGTGTTGCAAACCTATCCGTGTCGCATGAACCCCGATAGTGCACGCTGATAAGCACAACTTATCTGAATATAACCCTTATAGTCATCTTAAGAACGGGTGATGATCGTATTTTGTTGTATGAAGGTCATATGCTTCTAGAAACTCGAGAGTGCTACAAAGCTTCATTATCAGAGAAGATGCATATTTCGTGACCGGTACTTTTTGCATTATTGGGTGCTTTATATGCCTCTTGGACAGAGAAGATCCCGAATGGAAGCACGCTCGCTGAGATATGAACATGGCAAATATTCCCGCTCCCCCTCAGTAAACTATTTGCATTCTCGTCTGTGTAACCTATGATGTGGAATATCATGATACAACTATTAGAGACTCGTTTGCTCATTTGCTTGATATAACAACCCATATTCCTTATAGTCTTTAGGCATAAGTTCAAACCTTGTTTAAAATAATCAGATATTTGAAGTGGATATCCAAAAAAAATTTCCTTTCACAAGCATGTACTCTATTACTATTTTTCTTTTCTTTACACACACTTATTCCAGGTGGCTGCCGTCGACGCTGTTTAAGTATACTAAAAACACTGCGTGATCGTCACCTTGATTTGCCTGGCAATCCGATCACCGCTTACCATCTTAAAAATCTACTCCTCTACGAATGTGAAAAGCATCCGCGTGACTTTGAATGGGATGAGGCATGTATTGCTGATCGTATCAATGGCATTTTCCTACAATTGATCTCATGTCTACAATATCGACGTTGTCCACACTATTTTCTACCGTCGCTAGACATGTTCAAAGGTAAATCGCCCAGTTCGTTGGAGCAGGCAGCCAAGCAGGTTTGGCGTTTGACGCGCGAAATGTTAACCAATGCAAATGCTTTTGAAAAACTTTAAGGTCTATGTAGCTTATTGAAATATATAAATATAGGTATAAACAAATGTATTAATTTCACAAGAAAAATTGAAAAAAAAACCAGAATACAGCAACAATGTCACATATGTTTCGCACATTACCATTAACAAATACAAGAAAAAAAGTTGATCAAGGTGCTGAGCTTTGCAGATTTTTCTATGGCACTCATGCTTATGTACTGCATGTACGTTAATGTATTTTCGATTGGAATGCATTGATATCAGCAAAGGAACTGATATCATTGAGCTGCTGTAGACTTATGTAAGTACATACCCTCTAGGGAACATCTCTTGTTCAACACTAGTGTGCTTCTAGTGCATTGGAAACCGCTAGTAGTTCGCCTTTCTCTCTCTCTCTTACATGATTTCACAGCGATGTCCTAGGCGGTTAAAATGATCCCCGCCGCATTACCTTATTAACTAGTTCCCAACTAGATAACAATTTCCACTTTAGAACTAGTTCTTTAAACTAGTAAGTAGTTCTGTATTGGCAGCTAAAATCTAGTTCTTTTCTGGTACTATTTCGTTGGCTCCGCACCGGGCAGAGACTAGAAATGTTGCTTCCATGTAGTACGATACTATGCCCTTTTTTCGAAAGTTCCGAACTGGTTGTTGTTGTTGTTGTTGTAGCGATAAGGATACTCTCCGATGGCACTGGGGAGTGTTGTCGAATTGATGATTCTTTGCCGGATGCAGATTCGGTACGTTCCGGTACCAAGCCCGACCATCTAGGGGACGATTTGTTATGACCACATGCGAACTTATAGCCCGTTCCTCCCTCCCACCCCCTAGATCCATGAGGAGTCCGGGGTCGCCAGAGCCTCGGCTGTTAATGAAACAGGATTCGCCACGGATAGATCAGGTTGACAATGGGTTTGGAGAAGCTACTTATATATTGCGCTGGCAACCTGAAAGGTCTGCGTTACACAAACCCCTTGAATCCGGTATTTTATTCGCCTCTTACAGACAGACATACCTACCGCGGGTATATTCTAACACCCTAACCCGCTGGGGTATTCCGAGCTGGTGGCGGCGTGTGGGAAAAAGCACACTCATAGCCGAAGATCCGTAAGGTTGGTATAGTACATACATATGCTAAATATGAAATATAAAATCCAAACTGTCGATTTTATTACTGGAGAAAATCTAGCTACTAACGAACTAGTACTTGTTTGGCACTTTAGGTCTGGTTCCGAACCAGTAGCTTTTATCCTTAGTTACTGAATAGCCTTCAGGGTAATTCTAGGCATCGATCGCTGCAAATGACTACAGTGATGTTGTCAAGATGCCTTTTGATCAGGCATACATTTTATATACGAGGGACGACCCATAAATTTTTGGCGAAATCTTAATTATTATTAAAACTGTGGTAAATGAAGCTGCAAAACTATCGATAGTGGCGCCATTCGATATTTCGGATAGTTCGAAAATATTATAAATATGGGCAATACACAAGAGTGTCGTATTCACGTATTTTAAGGTTTGAATTGTTTCCATGGTTTCTAAATTGATTAAAGCATACCACATACGGCGAACAGGAGACCTCCCAAGTGTCGCCCTCGAACACATAGTTTTGAAAGAAATTGTGAACCTTTATAGGTAAGGTATTTACTTTTCAATTGTCCACTCAGTTCAAAGAAGCACTTGGTCGTAAGAATGATTCGGCGTTTGATTTCTATGCTAGCACTTTTTTTCGCTGTTAATGATGGTCCTCTGAGAGACGAATTCCTCATGGTCCCCCAACAAAGACGTGGTTGCCGAGGCGTGAATGCACCGACTCAATCTTTATAAATAAAATAAATGTAAGGCGCGATAACCTCCATAGAGATCTAAGGCCGAGCTTCTCTTCCAATTTGCGTCGTGACTCCTCTTCATTTTCCCCACAAATTGGCCGACGGGACCTACATGTTTATGCCGACCCGACGGCATCTGCAAGGCAGATGAGTTTTTCACTGAGAGCTTTTCATGGCGGAAATACACTCGAAGCGCTTGCCAGTCACTGTCGAGGGGCGACCCCGCATAGAAAAATTGTCTCTAATTGAAAAACCTTATTTCGAAAATTTTGATGTTGCTTTGCTCGGGAGTTGAACCCATGGCATACGGTGTGATAGGCGGAGCACGCTACCATCACACCACGGTGGCCGCCAACTTTGAACGACTCAATCTTTGATGACCGCAAATTGTAGTGCTGGAGACGCCGTTGGACACGAGCAGCAGCGGGCACTTGTGGTTTGCTGAACAACGCTGCCGTCGAAGGTATTGGGAGGGGGACGACGAATGTTGCGATCTAGCCCAGAACACTCTGTTCGGTTCAACCATCCTTTGCATGTGACACACTAACACGAGTGTGACCGTCCTTAAAAACTTCGTTTCTAGCACTTGCGTCAAAATCATTTCTATGATTCTGGGTTATGTTCAACATCTTTCCGGAGCAAGAGGAACGCAACAATTAAGTGGGGATACAGTCGCTTCGGTACTTAGAATCAGCTGCTGTGGGAAACGCAGCACTGCTACAACAACAGCAGATTATCTTGTTTTGAAGTGGCACCTGAAGAAGTCATGACAGATTGGCAATTATCGGCCTTGCACTGCCTTTTTATAAAATAATTCTTCTCCCAAAATTTGCTTATATTTCGGCCGACTCTCATTTGAAGTCTTTAAGCTTCTGAACTTGATTTAAACAATTGTTTAATAAATATATTGGACTATGCAAGTTTTTAAAAAGTATCTTTTCTTGTTTTTCAGAGCATTTCTACAGCTCTAAAGAGAGGCATTGAGGTGCCATGGTATTGTTATCACAATTCTGTATTTCATATCTTAAACAACGATTTTAAAAATTTCTGAATGCTAATAAAGATGGGCAAGAACGTTTGAATCTCGCTACTCCTTTCTGTTGCTGTATCGAAACGATGTTTAGCTTCAAATCATACATAAAAATCCAGCTTTAGTAAAGGATTCACAATTCCATTATTAACTTTGCTCAATTGAATATGTAAGCACACATATTTTGTAGTCCTCCCTCGTATATCAAAGCGTGTTTTTTTGTTTCTTGTTTGCATTTTGCATGCCACATCTGCGTGAAGTGCTAAAAAATTGTATTAGATAAAATCTGCAACAGAAACTACTTCATTTACGAAAGGTACTTACGGCACTTTTGCAAACCTTCCGGCATAATCAATGTTCAGCAGCCGCGAAAACTAGATTCGCACTGATATGAAGCAAGTAGGAACATTTGTATATATGTATGTATGTAACATACATACTTACTTGTCTATATGTTTTGTCTATTCTCATACATGCATAGATGTTTTGCCATAGATAAAGTCATCTGAGAGATTATCCTTGAGTTCGATTTCGGTTTTTCGCCTCTAAGCCATGCACTTTATTTCTAATGCATACATACATTCTTATATGGGACATTCCATGTCAACTCAACCTAACAATGGGTTCCGGGATTTTGCATCAACTGTTCAGTTTTACACAGTTTACATATTAAAATACACTCATAATTACGCCATAATATATTTTAATAAATGAACTGTTCAAACTATTAACTGAAATCAAATGCAATTATTGCAAAACGTCAAGCTTAAAATGTAGATTCTTTGAAATATACAGCCATGTTTTTTTTACATGTACATTTGTACATTAGGTAGGGTCGATTTGTGGGGAGGCAAAAAATCGCCCATTGCTCTGTGAAAATCATATCTAGGGATCAAAATAAGAAACTTTGCCGAAGGAACAATACCTCTAAAAAGAATTCTGCTGTCCCCCCTTTGGGTCGTAGGAGCAAATTTTGAAAAATCCCACTTTGAATGCCTATGTTTTTTCTTTTTGGAGTTTATTTTTCTCTTTAGAAATTTATTTAGTCAGAACATATGTAAATGAAAAAATGAATTTAACTTAGTAATAGAAAATAAATTAAAAAAATTATTAGAAATTAGCGTTTTTACAACCCCCTTTTAAAACCAAGGCATCATTGTGATGCATTTGCATGTAGTAAACATAGTTGTGTGGGTTTTTTATTCAACCGTTTTAAAAAATGAAGGTATCACTGTGACACAATTACAGATCGTAAACTTGCTTGTGTTGTTTTTTTTAAGCCACCACAAGACACAGCAGGTAGAATTGAAATTGCCCCTACCCAAAAGTTCCACCCTAAGACATCAGAATTCGTTTTAGAGGTATGGTTCCTTCGGCAAAGTTTCTTATTTTGATCCCTAGAATACGATTTTCATAGAGCAATGAGCGATTTTTAAATCGACCCGCCCTAATGTACATACATATATACAACTGCACTCGCGGGTAAAATAACGTTTATCATCACTTAAAACTTAGATAATGTTTAGGAGACCCCTCTAGCGACAATTCTGTGCTCACAAGGATTAACAGCACAAGTGCATTTTTTGCGTTTTTCAGGAGAGCATTTTAAAGATTGTTATTCCCTATGCAAACTGTAATAAATTTGAATTGACTTTTCTTAATATCTCGTTAACCATTGGAGTGATCTTCACAAAATTTTGACACAATATGAAATAGAATAAGGAAAATTCATCCCTGATAATAACTCAATTTTGCCAAAAATGGACTTGTGCTGTTAGGCCTTGTGACCACAGAATTGTTGAAGACTCTCGGCAGTGATAAATAACTCACTACAAACCGGGTTGTTCTGAATAGCGGAGACGTACACCTCTGTTGGTCATAGTGTATAACCTATAGCTGAATCGGTTGCGTTGAAGTGGACTCACACACTTTTGAGTCGTAGAAGTGGAAAATATTGTTAGGATTAAATGGGAGGCATATTTCAGTAGCAACTGAGTATAATGCATACTGAAATTAGCAGTACTAATTTTCTGCGCAACAATTTCCTAAGTGTAGATAAAGTTACACATTAACAGCCCATGTACAATTTAAGTGCATATTATAACATGTAACAAAAATAAAGCTTAATGTGTAAACTGTTAAGGACTTGTACGGTAATACTTAGACCTAAAAACATTCCAGTTCTCAAATGTAACATTCTACATTATTACTAATAAATATTATTTTAAGTGTTTTATATACATGAATACATTATATCTATTGTATTTATATTTCAGTAAATTTTGTTATAAATTATGTAGTGTTAGAACTTATGTATACAATTTTAATATTTCTTAAATATAAATATACGAATTAATAAAAAAAAACATTTTAACGTTCAACCCAAACAAATTTTTTTTATATTTTAACTTCTTAGGAAGCTTATTCTACGAAATTTCAAAGCTAGATTTTGTTAATTTAGTAGAACTAGCCGGACCCGTGCGCATCTTGCGCAACAAAATACAAACTTACTTGCGCTTGCGCTGCCATCTGGCGAATGTTAGCAACTGCCGGTAATGCAGTGTTACTTCTAATACAATATTCACAATAGTGCCATAGTAAAATAGATTTCTTTGTGTGCTAACAATCGTTTATTTTTAAAAATTATTTTAATAAAATATAGCTAAACAAAACACTACGACCCAATAATGCCTAAAGCTCGCAAATAGCACGAATCTCCATCATTACAACCAAAACTTTATTTATAGATTTTGTTTCCAAATAAGAGCAAAAAGGGACCTGTACATAAAAACCGCAATTAGAAATAATATATAAGATAAAAGAACACGCTTAAAGCTACACTAGAAAAATGTCTCCAAAAGACTCGCAAAAATATCTCTAATGATAGCAGAGACCTTATTCACTATTTAAAAACAAAAACCGGAGGACCAGAGTTATTTTGGAGTTAATCTTTCAAATTATTTTTTCAGAGAACAGAAAAACATACGCTTTGGGAAAGTAAACTTAGAGCCTCATTCTCTAGTGCGAAACGAACGTTCCTTTCGGCTCAGAGATTAATCGCTGGTGTATTTGAACTATATTAAACGATGGCAACATATTACCTCAGCTGGTCAGGGGATCAGAATATACCCGCGGTAGGTATGCCTGTCGTAAGAGGCGACTAAAATACCAGATTCAAGGGGCTGTGTAAGGTAACCCTTCAGGTTGCCAGCGCAATATACAGCTTCTCCAAACCCAATTGTCAACCTCACTATCCGCGCGAATCCTGTTTCACTAACAGACGAGGCTCTGGCGACCCCAAGCTCCTCATGGAACTTGGGGGTGGGGAGGGAGGGAATGGCCTGAAGGTTTAATGTGGCCACATAAATCGTTCACGAGATGGTCGGGCTAGCACCTTAATGGTGCTGTGTTACCGAAGCGTACCGGATCTGTATCCGGGAAAGGACCATCACATCGATAACATCCCAAAGCCTTCGCGGCGCATCCTTATTACTACAAAAACAACAACAACAACAACATGGCAACATATCATTTTACGATTGCTTTCGCCTTCCTGTTTAACATAAATTAAAAAATGTAAAAGTCGAACGAAAATGATAGAGAATAACATTGCTAGACGAATCGTTTGGAGGCGAATCGTTCGTCTGATCTATCGTTCGCAATACAGAATGAGCTCTAAATACAGCGTACGAAAAAATAAAGAAAACTGTTCATATCTTAAGTCATTACATAAATACCCCCAAACACCCGGCAAACGGTCTGAGTTGAGTTGGTTGAATCTTTGATATAAATAAAAACAAGTAAGGAAGGTTAGTTCGGGTGTAACCAAACATTACATACTCAGTTGAGAGCTATGGTGACAACATAAGGGAAAATAACCATGTAGGAAATGAACGAGGAAACCCTGGATGTGTTTGTATGACATGGTATCAAATGAAAGGCATTAAAGAGTATTTTATGAGGGAGTGGGCCATAGTTCTATAGGTGGACGCCATTTAAGGATATAGCCATAAGGTGGGCCAGGGGTGACTCTAGATCGTTGTGCAATATGGTAGTCAAACGAAAGGAGTTAATGAGTATTTTAAGAGGAAGTGGGCTTTAGTTCTATAGGCGAAGAAACGAGGCAAAAGCGGTTACGTATTTCGGGCTGGCAATGTTGCAATTTTACTGTGAAAACTTTAAGGCCTTTCTCACGGGAATGAGAAAACCTTTTCGAGGTATCGCAATAAAGGTGGACCAGGGGTGACTCTAGACTTTGTTGTGCGATATGGGTATGAAATGAAGGTTGTAAATGAGTATTTTTAAAGGGAGTGGGCCTTCGTTCATATAGGTGTTCGCCTTTTCGAGATATCGCCATAAAGGTGGACCAGGGGTGAGTTAGAATACTTTGTACGATATAGGTATCAAATGAAGGTGTTAATGAGTATTTTAAAAGGGCGTGGGGCTCAGTTCTATAGGTGACGCCTTTTCGAGATATCACCATAAAAGGGTGACCAGGGGTGACTCTAGAATAAGTTTTTTTACGATATGGGTATCAAATTAAAGGATTAATGAGAGTTTTAAAGGGAGTGGTGGTAGTTGTATATGTGAAGGCGTTTTCCAGATATCGACCAAAATGTGGACCAGGGTGACCCAGAACATCATCTGTTGGATACCGCTAATTTATTTATATATGTAATACCTGCCAAGATTTTAAGGGTTTTTTTATTTCGCCCTGCGGAACTTTATCATTTTCTTCTACATAATATGGTAGGTGTACAACCATTTTATAAAGTTTTTTCTAAAGTTATATTTCGCGTCAATAAAACAATCCAATTACCTTACCATGTTTCATCCCTTTTTTCGTATTTGGTATAGAATTATGGCATTTTTTTCATTTTTCGTAATTTTCGATATCGAAAAAGTGGGCGTGGTCATAGTCGGATTTCGTTCATTTTCATACCAAGATAAGTGAGTTCAAGTAAGCACGTGAACTAAGTTCATTAAAGATATGTCGATTTTTTGCTCAAGTTATCGTGTTAACGCCCATGCGGAAGGACAGACGGACGACTGTGTATAAAAACTGGGCGTGGCATCTAACCGATTCCGCCCATTTTCACAGAAACAGTTAACGTCATAAATCTATGCCCCGTACCAACTTCAAAGGATTGGTTAATTTTTGTTCGACTTATGGCGTTAAAAGTATCCTAGACAATTAAATGAAAAAGGGTGGAGCCACGCCCATTTTGAAATTTTCTTTTATTTTTGTATTTTGTTGCACCACATCATTACTGGAGTTGAATCTGACATAATTTACTTATATACTGTAAAGATATTAAATTTTTGTTAAAATTTTACTTTAAAAAAATTTTTTTATAAAAGTGGCGTGGTCCTTCTCCGATTTTGCTAATTTTTATTAAGCGTACATATAGTGATATGAGTAACGTTCCTGCCAAATTTCATCATGATATCTTCAACGACTGCCAATTACAGCTTGCAAAATTTTAAATTACCTTCTTTTAAAGTGGGCGGTGCCACGCCCATTGTCCAAAATTTTACTAATTTTCTCTTCTGCGTCATAAGTTCAACTCATCTACCAAGTTCGTCGCTTTATCTGTCTTTTGTAATTATTATCGCACTTTTTCGGTTTTTCGAAATTTCGATATCGAAAAGGTGGGCGTGGTTATAGTCCGATATCGTTCATTTTAAGTAGCGATCTGAGATGAGTGCTCAGGAACCTACATACCAAATTTCATCAAGATACCCCAAAATGTATCAAGTTATCGTGTTAACGGACGGACGGACGGACGGACATGACTCAATCAAATTTTTTTCGATAATGATTATTTTGATATATGGAAGTCTATATCTATCTCGATTCCTTTATATATGTACAACCAACCGTTATCCAATCAAACTTAATATACTCTGTGAGCTCTGCTCAACTGAGTATAAAAATTTAAATGTGTACGAATATGTTTTTACAAAAACTATTAACATGCGAGAGTATAAAATTTCCTCGATAATGAATGAATTCACGAAACTCGAAAAAAAGTTTTGCCTCCCATAGATGCAGGAACAAGCGAACAAATATTAATGAGAATGCCAAAACGAAATCCATCTGTTTATTGAAATAATCATAAACAATGGAATGAGAAGTGCAGCTAAGCAAGGTGAGAAAAAAAGAAAAACTTGTGTAGGAGAGCAAGAATAACAAATTATACCCAAGCACGAACATTTTTGAAAGCAAAAAACATTTGATAAGAAAAATGATGCGAGTGTGCGAATCATTGTGGAGTGGGGGTAAAAGGCCAACAAACATAATCACACACATATACTTATGTACATACGAAGAGGAAAGTATCGCATTTCATGCACCAAATAAGACGACAAAGAGCAAAGGATTCAATGTGCTACGGGCTGGCGACGACTATTTTCGGACCAAACTCATGGTGGTACCAAATTAATTTGAAGCTTAGCATTTAGGATTTCGGAGATCGCCGATCTTGAATTAGATGTCCGACTTTGTAATTCAAAGCGAAGAAACGAGGCAAAAGCGGTTACGTATTTCGGGCCTGGCAACTGTTGCAATTTTACTGTGAAAACTTTAAGGCCTTTTCTCACGGGAATGAGAAACCGCACTTCGTTAATGATCGTTCCGTTCACGCAGTACTTTTATAGCTCAACATCTATATATATAAAAATGAATGTCCGTTTGTGTGAGGCTTATAGAATCAAAGATGCGCCGGTCGATTTGTTCAAACTATCACATAAGTTGCGTATACCTCACGAGGTGGTTTGCACATAGGTTTGGTTGCGATCGCCAGGTTCTCGTGGACCCGACTACCCCTAGAATGTGTTTATAGGATATGGATATCAGATGAAAGCTGTGGATGTGTGCTTTAGCACGCTTTAGTGAGTTTTATGCCGCTGGGGGACTAGGGTCGGAGATATAGGCCAAAAAGTGGACCCGGATACTTCTACAATGTGTGTGTAAAATGGATATCAAATGAAAGCAGTTGCTGTGAGCTTCAAAGTAATTTTCATTGTGATATTCGATTAGTCGCATCAACCTGCAAAACTGATAAATATGCATGCGAAGCCGAAATTAAGACATGAATTAATAATACCCACATACCTACGACCTATTCGATTTGCCTGAAATTTGGTATATAAATTTGCCTATATTAAGTATTTCCATATTTTTTCCAGGAAGTACACCAGAGACGGACTGGGACTGGGTTTAGGACTAGGATTGGGACTCGGAATGGGACTGGAACAAAATACAAACCACCCTCTGGGACTGGCAATAAGGGATGAAGAAGAATGAGAAGAACTTGAGAGAAGAGAAAAGATAGAAGGAGACTGAGAAAGAGATAGAATAAGGCGAAGATAGAGATAGATGAAGCGAAAAAGACGGAGGGTGGAGTGAATAAAAGGATTAGGATAAAGTGAAGTGTGGGGGAGGGCAGATTTAGACGGAAAAAGCTTATTAAAATATATGCAGTTAGACCAAATTTAGGGCAGAACAACGTCTGCTTAGTCTGCTAGTTTTATATATAGGAGGTGTTGTTATTGTTGTTGTATTAACGATAAAGGCACTCTCCGAACGATCTCGGGAACGATTAATATGACCTCATTAAACCTTCAGGGCCATACCGTATCAAGATCGAAGTTGTGCCAGAATGACGCGCGTCTCCCTGTGAAGTCAGATTTCCTCTTCTGCGAGTTTCGGGTATAGGACTGAATGAGGCTTAGGGCCTTTTCATGCTATTTTGGTCGAAACGGCTGTATTCTTGTATGCCGGATTTCTTCATCGTTCTTGTGGAAATACCCCTCTAAATTCCTAGGAGGCGGGAAATCAATAATCAGTTGTCTCTTAGGATACCCAGGTTTCTGAGAATTTAACAGTAACTGCTTGTTCATCCATTCTTCTCTTTCCTTAATGGGGAGTGTCTCCGCCAAATTGTGTAGATGATATTCTAACGAAATTCCCTGGCAGTTCTGAGCGGCTGCAGCTATCTTCCTTTTTGTTTCTTTTAAGCTCGACCACCATATCGGGACGCGTAGCACACAACTGGCCTTATGAGTAGCTCCCAGCGTTTTTGTCTTTGCTCCAAGTGCTGCTAGCGGGTGACTTATGTAAGTGCTTTGTTGCTGCTCTGAGCTTCAGGTGCAATTGCGACTGCATGCTTACAGAAATACAGGACATTATCGAATGTCTCTCCCAGTATTTTTGAGTGACAGCCGGCTTCGTAATGTTAACGACGTGGATGTTTGGATTATACCCTCATTTGCTTTTTCCACGTTGTAAATAAGGTCCCGAGACTTTTTCGGTGATAGTGGCAAGTAAATCATGGCAAAAGGACCAGAAAGACAAGGTGAATAGTTTTTGGTTTTGAAGCATAACTCATCTGAACCTGTTGCTATTATTTTGCATTAATCGGCCTTAGAAACAATAGCAACTCCTATGTTGGGGAAAGGAGCTTGGATATGTAAATATCAAATGGGTAGCAATTGCAGGCAATTTGTGCGCCTGATGCATTCTTCCCAGGAGTTTGCCAATTTCAAACCACCGTGCAGCATGCTGAATGGCAATGCGAATCACACAAGCACAAAAGCGGATTTCAATTTATGCAGCTGATTCAGTAAGCGTAGTTGTGGTGGCCAGAACAAACAATGGCAACCGCGGCAAACCATTCACACCCCCGCCTCCTCAACCAGTCGAGCACACAATTGAAAAGCAAGTGCGGTATTTCACAGCCAACCCAGCTACTCGCTAAGCATTCAACCAAACATTACCAGCCATATGCGTCTGAGAATAGCCAGGTGATGCTGCAGATGCTTTTACGCGAAATCATTTAATATTTTTTTTTGGAAGAGTTTGTGTTTGTGTATGTGTGCGGGAGACGCCAATAGGCAAGAAAGGGCTGGTAAAGTATGTTTGGAGGTGGGGTGCTTGTGTGGTAGGCTGGTAGCTGCTGGTTTCTTGGGTTTCTGGGCTGCACGTGACCAGCCAAATGACTGTTACCGTTACGCATCGATAGCGCACGTTTTATGTATTTAAAGTATTTTTATTTTCCGACAAATTATGTTTGCCAAATATGCTAAGCCGTATCGAGCCAAGCTAAGTTAGGCGTTCATATTTAGTTCTATCCTTATTTTTACTGGAGTTCTGTGTATCTTTTAAAGTTAATTTTTTTTCTGTCTTTAATTCACTTGCTGGGAGATTACGCGGTTTCAATATAAAAGTAATTTTATTTTTCTACAGTCAGCTCAACAATTGTCATTTGGGCGTGGTTGTTGTTCTAGTTACACTTAACCATCAATTGCCCGTAGCACTTTTCAGCACGTGCCGTATACTCATCCTCCGATCCCTCCTCCTCATACCTCTTTTTTCGCCTCTCACTCGTACCTTTTCTCTTAATTCTGTCATCTTTTGGCATTTCGTTGACATTTGTTGCTTTGTGCTTTATTCGCTCGGTGTACCAGAAGCTAGCTGCGGCGTTTCAGCTCCAACCAATACGATTTCCTGTTGTTGACATTTATTCACATCAGCGCCTTCGTTTCCGGCCCGTCTCTTTGGGCGTTTTTGTTTGAAACCCCTTGATTTCATGCACTCGCCTGTGTCCTTTTGTCTGTGATTTTGGTTGTTGTTTATAAATTTGTTTAAATAATACGCCAGTTGTTTTATGATTATTTTATAATTTTGTTCTTTTACATTCGTTTGCTTTTAATTGTTTTCTAATGACATCCAAATTAGGCATATGATTTGTTCTTTATACCTTTGGACCATTTCGTATTGTCGCCGATTGTCACATGAATGCAGATGTTGTTGACAAAATTCTGTTAATTCAAAAGAACCTTTGTTTTGTAAGGATTAATTTCAAACGCAATACAGAAACAGCCGTAGGGTATAAAGTTTCTTGAATTAAAAACTTAAAAAAATCATAGTAAATTGTGTTACACTGCGTGGGGGCTGCTTTCTGCCGATTTTGGGATTAAAAGTCTCAACACAAAAATAAAAAGTGCTTATTGAGTTCGCCAAAGCCAAAACATCTGTCTGGGAGATTTTGGGCGTTGCATACCAAGATCAACAATTAATACCTATTTCGTCATAACTGATGCATATTCATAATTGTTGACAGTGGTGGATCTAGGGGGGAGGCTATGGGGGATAAAGCCCCCCCTCCGTTCGAACTATATTTTTAATAATAAAAATACTTTAAGTAAGTAGTAATTACTTTGTTCCGCCAAATATAAGAAAAACTTAACGCCTGCACACATGGCTCGTTTTGTCATCGAAACGACATTTCATCACTTTCATCGCTTTCTTCATTTTCGAAGTTTTCTGCTGTTGCTGGCACTTGCTTTTTTATTAAATATCTGATAAAAAATTCTTTAGTGGCGTTTTATGCAAAATATTTCCTTACCTTTTCATTTCTACGTTGTGTAAGTGATGACACTTGATAATCGATTAATGTTTTATTATCAGCTGATTACCAAGCTGCCACATCATCATAACGAAAAAAATAAAATAAAATTTCGATGTCATTTGATACACACATTACAAATTTCACAATCCGAGTTGCCCAAATAGATTTGGAGCCAAAAAAGAGCAAACATTTAAAAGAGGGCCAAAAAAAGGGCTAGGGACTAAACCCGAATTACAGAGCTACAATTTACTACCCTTCCTGGACTACATGATTTCTTCATTGACGTCAAGGTTCAAAGGTGAATTTTTGAAAATACTGCCTCTGGAGGGACTAATTCCAGCATACTCTGCAGGAGTAACGATTGAAGAAATTGTACTTGCTGCTAAAGTTTATAAAGAAGATCTCACCAGTCATAATGAGACAGTGCGGAAAAATGAGATTTATTATGGCACAACCATTGCAAAAGTGATCCATTAAAGAGTCCTCAAACAGCTACTGATGCCCTGAAAATCATTAAATCAGCACACTTTTCTTCATTTTTTTCCAAACGTGACGACACTGTTGCAAATATTTGCGACTATCCCCGTGATATCAGCGACCGCAGAGCGTGTTTTTTCTGTTCTAAAGCGCTTGAAGACTTATTTGAGAGTCAACATGTCTGAAAATCGACTGACTGGTCTGGCACTACGGAACGTCCACAAAGAAATAGAAACGGACATTGAAGAAATAACCGATCTTTTCTGTAAATCGAAGCCCCGACGACTCGAATCTTTGGATTGGTCGATAGAAGATTGAACCAGCAATAAGTGGGTTTGAAAGAAAGGTTTTTAAGGCTATTTTTATATGATTGTTATATCATTATCTCGAGTGTGCTGAATAAAAAAGAACTTCATTTCAGAAAATATTGCTTGTACTCTATTAGTAAGTTATTTAATTTTATTAATTTTGAAAATCCTCGTTTTGTAATGTCATTTTATATTCTGTATACATTTGTTTAACACATCATGGAAAACAAAACAAAATTTGAAAGTGAAAAATTTCAGTACGGAAACGTATGTTTGCCCATTTAAGGCCAGTTTCGCGTATATTATGCCAAATTATTCGATGTGCTGATGAATAGCCAAAACTGTCTCGACGGCGAATGGCTCACACTAGCTGAGCTTCTGGGGGATGGGACCCAAATGTTTTGTGCCAACTCCGAACGGCAGCTGCATGGTAGACGAATTTTTACTGAGAAGCTTTTCAAGAAAGCAATACACTCATACGATACTGCGCCTATGCTCGCGCCATTTGCCGCTACTTTCGAGTTCCCGACGCCTCTTTCTACCTGTCCTGCTTTTAGCGTATTGCGGCTACTGCCCTTAGGACTCCGCTTTCTGAGGTGCATATAAATACTGGCCGCGCCCTAGACTTTGTTTTTAGTAATGCAACGCATCCTCCGATACTTTATTAATTTGGAAGATGTGGTGCTGGTCCCCTGTTTAGCTATCCTCCAGCTTCTACACACGTGGTATCCAAACTTTGGCCTTTGGTGACGTGGAGATTAAGCTGCCGACATTGGTGCGTTATCGGTAACCGGATCGGTAATCTTATAACAGCTGATTCGACCAACTTTATGGGAATCAATGTAATCCATTATTGGTGCCATATCGTAACGCTAAGGTCGTAACCGTATCGTAGCCAACCAATTGGTTTTTGGTTTTTTCGCCATATCCATAACCTAAAAATATTTGAGTTGCTGAATTTAATAACTTTTTGTAGATTTTATTCATTATTTTGGATACATTATGACTAATAGACTTATTTTTTGTGGAATATGTTTGTAATTTTTTGCGTTTTCTTCATATTTATGATATTTTTAAGATTTTTAGGTTAAGGCACCATTAAACGATCGCAATGAATCGTACAGAGTTACGTTAGGGATACGACTACAGCGATATGACAAACGGCACCAATGACTCCGCTTTGATGCTCTATCCTCCTGCTTCAATCTTGAGCTTTCTGGCTTTTGAAGACCTGGAGCAACTCTCTTCCGGTTTTCTAAAGTCGCGTTATTGATTCTGGCCATTAGCTTAACATTGTTCCATACTGCTGTTTCGAATGTTGGAAGTGATTTATTTGGTTCATTATGCATCATTTTGATCATGATACTGATCAGCTTCCCTTATACTGATCTCCACCTTGCGGTAGACATCTGCCCAATAAGGCTGCTGCACTCTACTAGTGCCACAGTCAGGGACTGCTTCGCAAATTCGGAAGTCGGTGAAAACCGGTGTCTCAGCGTTAGCTGCGTTTAGCATCACCTAGTAGCTTGGAGTCTGATCGTTACTTTCCTTTAGTTTATAACCCTTTTCTTATTTTCTTCGTATGCCATTTTTGCCGTTATCTTTCCGCATTGCAGCTTTTAAGGTAAATGGTTTTTGAAATTAAAACTTTCAGCTTCGCTCCGCCCTTCAGATCTTCAGGTGCGGGTCTATCATTCCGACTAGCTTACGTCGTGGATCTGAGATTGGAGCATTTTCGCTGCAGGTTTGTCGGGTTCAGCCAGCCTCCCATCGGGGCCTCTTCCTCCTCGATGTGGTTGCGGAATTGAAAGTATTGCTCGTAGCAAAGTCTTTTCCAGTGAACTCTTTCGATATTTGACATCCACAAGCACTGCACAATCCTTAAAGCTACCCGGCATTGTGAGAGGGTTCTCTGAGGCAGGCTCCGTCCAATAGGCACCGTCCGCATAACACCTTGAATTAGAGGATTAGCTCGCCATAACTTGATTATAATTTATTTTAAAGGGAAAAGAAAATGCGTCAGGCTAAAAAGTGGTAAATTATATGAGATAAACTTAATATATACAGCTGCGAACGCGAAAATAGCAGTGTAAACTTTGAGCAAAATTTAACAATTATATTCTTTGTTTATTTCGATAATTTAAAAAAAAATTACATGTATTTTATAATTGAATACTAGCTTTACACGGCGTACGTTGTAACGCCCAAGATCGAATGAATGTTGCGTAATTTTTCCTGTTTTGTTTGTTGATAATTTAGTTTATTGTTCTGTAAATTGAATTGAATTATGTACACATATTTGGTGAAATTTTCGTTTAAAACATTTTATTATTTTATCTTATTGTAATGCAAGTGGGCACACAATATTTTTGGTTTATTCGTTCGGTGCAAAGATAAACAAATTTTTTGGCGTTCCAAATCTAGAGCAAGCAACATATAGCTGGCCATGGGAAAAGCACGACTCTCTAAATTCAATCCTGCAACAGTAAGCGATTGTCCTTGTGCTTTGTTGATTGTAATTGAAAAAGCAAGGCGTGCAGGAAACTGTAATAGCTTAAAATGGAATGGCAAATCTGTAGGAATCATTGGGATCCGTGGTATGAGCACATCTTCACCTTTGCTTTTACCGCTGATGATTGTTACTTCGATTACATTCGGCATTAATTTCTTAAAGCAAAGTCTGGTTCCATTGCACACTTTTGATGGGTCTAAATTCCGAAGAAGCATGATCGGTGAGCCAATTTTCAAAGTTAATATATGCGAAGGGATTCCAGGTGGTTCTACAGAGTTTAGAAATTCAATTAGATAATTCACAAATTGATCTTCATCTGTAACTGTGTCGATTGATTTATATTTCGTCAGGAATTTGGTTTTGTATGCGATCATTGATTTTGTTAACATGATCATTTTTGGGAGCTAAGCTTGCTCGTTCACATAACCAAAAAAATTTAATTTAAAATTCTTAATTCTGAAATATGAAAAACATTCGTATTGATCGAAGGAACCTATAGCCAAAATTTGGTGATGCTTGAAGTGTGGGAAATACGTTTCCATAGAGAACACACACACAGAATTTGATTTTTATAGAAGATGTAGACTGAAGCTAAAAAATTTTTTAACGGCGGCAGATTACTAAACGTCCAAAATGAATAACAGCCAAACTCAACAATGCAGTCAAACTTTAGGTGTTAAAATAACCTAAGTTTGCACGGCAGCCATAGTTCTGAAAAATCCCATTTGAAGGGAAGGTGCCATGTCCCCTTTTTCCCAATTCCACATTTTACTGGAGGTGTTAGGACTTAACGTTTCATTATCCTACCATTACTACATCCAGAGATATGCAGTATGATATATTCTATTTGTATGGGAGGTGCCACGCCCCTTTTTCCTAATTCCATATTTTCTTGGTGGTGTTAGGGATTGACCTCATATAACTCCTTACTGAATTTCAAAGTTCTGGCATGTGTACTTTCAAAGTTATGCAGTACCAAAGATTCCATTTGTATGGGAGGTGCCACGCCCCTTTTATATATCAAAATTATTTTTGCCCTAAAACCTTCGTGTTGATCGAAGGAACCTATAGCCAATTGGTGATGATTGAAGTGTGGGAAATACGTTTCCATAGCGAACACACACACACACAGAATTAGATTTTTATATACATACATATATGGCTAAACCGATTTGGGATTTCAAAATCAGCTAACCATCATCTCTCCATCCTGTATCTTTCCTAAAAATTTCATGGCAATCTTTCTATCCGTTCTCGAGTTATGGAGTGACAATCAAGAAGTACACTTCTTTTTATACCTTTCATAAAAATGAAATGGTATATTAATTTCGTCACGAAACCCAAAATTGTAAGTCCTTAAAGGAAAATAGATAGACCCACCATTAAGTATACCGAATTAATCAGAATGAAGAGCTGAGTTGATTTAGCCATGTCCGTCTGTCCGTCTGTCTGATTGTATGCAAACTAGTCCCTCAAATTTTGAGATATCTTGATAAAATTTGGTGAACAGGTGTATTTAGGTGTCCGATTAGACATTTGTCGGAACCGGCCGGATCGGACCACTATAGCATATATCCTCCATACAACCGATTTTTCAGAAAAAAGAAGATTTTTGTAATGTCTTACTCAATTTAACAGATTGAAGCTTCAAACTTCACCATATACTTACGTATATAGCACATATTGTTGCCTGAAAAAATCATAGAGATCGGTGGTATATATAGTATATATCCCATACAACCGATTGTTCAGATAAGAAACTTTGTGCAATTTCTTCCCCATTTTAACAGCTAGAAGCTTCAAATTTCACCAAATGCTTACGTGTATAGTATGTATTGTCGTCTGAAAAAATCATTGAGATCGGTGGTATATATAGTATATATCTCATACAACCGATTGTTCAGATAAGAAACTTTGCGCAATTTCTTCCTCATTTTAACAGCTAGAAGCTTCAAATTTCACGAAATGCTTACGTATATAGTATATATTGTTGTCTGAAAAAATCATTGAGATCGGTGGTATATATAGTATATATCTCATACAACCGATTGTTCAGATAAGAAACTTTGCGCAATTTCTTCCTCATTTTAACAGCTAGAAGCTTCAAATTTCACGAAATGCTTACGTATATAGCATATATTGTTGTCTGAAAAAATCATAGAGATCGGTGGTACATATATTATATACCCCATATAAACTGTATTTTTTTGCCCCTTTTTTACGGCTAGAAGCTTCAAAATTCAAAACATTTCATCAAATAGTTACGTTTACGTCATATATTGTTGAAATACGTGATTCGTAGTCATAGTTTTTACACGCAGACCACAAAAAACCTGAAACTTTGCATCCTCACACAAAGTACCTACCTATTTTTTATTTTATATTTATCTTAAAAATCCTTTAGGTATGTAGATCTGTTCACTAGATATTTCTTATGTTATACATCCGATTATTCGGAGATTACGAACGGGATAAGATTATTGTTCAGCCCCATTCATGAAAGGTATGAAGTCTTAGGCACAGCCGAAGACAGTCCCGTTCTTACTTGTTTATTTTATATTTATCTTAACAATCGTTTAGATATGTTCAAATTTCACCAAATGCTTACGTGTATAGCATATATTGTTGTCTGAGAAAATCATAGATATGTTGCCCAATCATTTAAAGGTCTGGTTTTTCAGTGCGAGTTTAAACTCCAGTTAAAGTTGAGTTGAACCTGGTTCGATAACATAAAAGTCATCTCACTTTAACCGCCCGAAGTGGCCGGGTTAAACGCTAGTCAACATTAACTGGAGTTTAAAATCGCACTGAAAAACCAGAATTTAGTCTATCGAAGTACAAGTTATAAATCTCACAAAATTATATACAAAATATTTGAAACCTCCCAATCCGAATTTAATAAATTTGGTAAAATGGATTACTGATTGTGATGTATAAATACATTGTAAACAAAAAAACATTCTTTAATGGATTTCAATTGAAATTGTCAACATATCTGATCTCATGGCAGCAACAACAATATGTAAATAAAAATTGAAGAAGGGTTTGATTGTATCGAATAAATTCTAGGAAACATCAAACTTACACATAATATAGTATGCACTGCATAAAACAAACATTTAAAAATGCCCATATTTATTTAAAAAACAATCAAACAAAAAGTAAAAAATATTGTCAACATGATCATTAAAGGTTGTTGTGAGCGCGGAACTACAAATATTTATGGTTTTGGTAACGCAGAAAACATGGGTTAAGAGGAAGATTTCTCATGAATCATATGTACCCAGCAAAAACTGGCATAAGCGGTTATAAGCAATAAGGAATTCTGGTTCCACTACTGACAGATAAGCTTCAGAATACGGTAAATAAAGTAGATAATACACCTTATAATAATGCCTGATCTAAGCCTACCTACTTACTTAATTGGCGCTTAACCGTTTAAACGGTTATGGCCGTCCAACAAGGCGCGCCTGTCGCTCCTTCCCTCTGCCAACCGGCGCCAATTGGTCACACCAAGGGAGTTTAAATCGTTTTCCACCTGTCCTTCCAACGGAGTGGGGGCCGCCCTCTACCTCTGCTACCATAGGCGGGTTCCGATAGAAACACTTTCTTGACCGGAGCGTCATCTTTCATTCGCATAACATGGCCTAGCCAGCGCAGCCGCTGCGTTTTAATTCACTGAATTATGTTGATGTCTGCGTAAGCTCGTACAGCTCATCGTTGAATCTTCTTCGGTACTCGCGATCGCCAAAGCTAGTACAGCTCATCGTTGAATCTTCCTCGGCACTCGTCATCGCCAACGCGTAGAGGTCCATAAATCTTTCGAAAAACTTTTCTCTCGAACACTCCCAGAGCCGTTTCATCTGATGTTGTCATGGTCTATGCTTCTGCACCATATAGCAGGACGGGAACGATAAGTGACTTGTAGAGTATGATTTTCGTTTGCCGAGAGAGGACTTTACTTTTCAATTCCTACCTAGTCCAAAGTAGCATTTATTGGCAAGAGTGATTCTTCGCTGGATCTCAGAGCTGATGTTGTTGCTTGTGTTGATGCTGGTTCCCAAATAAACGAAGTCTTTTGCTATTTCGAAATTATGGCTGCCAACAGTAGCGTGGTTGCCAAGGCGCATATGCGCTGACTCTTTGCTCGCTGACAGCAGGTACTTCGTTTTGTCCTCATTCACCATCAAACCCATCTTTACCGCTTCTTTTTCCAGTTTGGAGTAAGCAGAAGTAACGGCGCGGGTGTTTAGGCCGATAATATCTATGACATCAGTATGCCAGTAATTGCACGCTTTTATAGAATATTGTTCCAGAGCGGTTAAGTTCTGCAGCTAGTATAATTTTCTCTAGCATCAAATTAAAGAAATCGCACGATAGGGGGTCACCCTGTCTGAAACCTCGTTTAGTTTCGAACGGCTCGGAGAGGTCCTTCGCAATTCTGACTGAGCTGATGGTGTTGCTCAACGTCGTTTTGCACAGCCGTATAAGTTTTGCGGGGAAACCAAATTCAGACATAGCGGCATATAGGCAGCTCCGTTTCGTGCTGTCGAAGGAGGCTTTAAAATCGATGAAGAGGTGATGTGTGTCGATTCTTTTTTTTGCGGGTTTTTTCCAGATTTGGCGCATGTGAAAATCTGGGTTGTAGATTTACCAGTATGAAGCCGCACTGATAAGGTCCAATCAGCCGTTTCACGGTGGGCTTCAATCTTTCACAAAATATACTTGACAGACCTTATATGCGATATTAAGAAGGCTGATTCTGCGATAGTTGGTGCAGTTTGCAGTATCCCCTTCTTGTGGACTGGGCAAAGACACCTTAGATTCCAATCGTCGGGCATGTACTCATCCGACCATATTTTGCTGATGCATGCGCCTTACCAACTCCTCGCCGCCGTATTTGAAAAGCTCCGCAGGCAATCCATCAGCGCCCGCGGACGTGTTGTTTTTCAATCTGGTTATTGGCTATTCTCACTTCGTCATAATGGGGACATTTATTCCATGTTGTTGTTGTTGTATTAACAGCGACATTTATTCCATCATCATCGATTGCGGGATCGGGTTCGTGCGGTAAATCGCTGTCTCCATTTAGGAGAGCAGAGAAATGTTCCCTCCATAATCTAAGTACTTTCCGGACATCAGTTACAAGGTCGCCGTTTTATTTCTTACAGGATTTTGCCCCGGTCGTAAAACTTTCCGCATGTCGCCGAATTTTTTGGTAAAATTTTCGAGCGTTATTCCTGATGGCTAGCACCTGAAGCTCTTCGCAATCACGCTTTTCTGCCTCTGGTTTTTTCTTGCTGAAAAGGCGTCTGGCTTCCCTTTTAAACTCACGATAGCGTTCACACACTCCTCTTGTTACGCTCGTTTTTAACGTAGCCCTGTAGGCAGCGTCTTTTCTTTCGATTGCAACGCGGCATTCGTCATCGTACCAGTTCTTTTTCCGCGGCCGCCGGTAACCAATTTTTCCTCGGCGCCAGTACGAAGTGCTTTGGAGATATGCTCCCACTGCTCCTGCAACCCTCAGGCTGAGTTGAGCTCTCAGAGAGCAGGTGTGAGAGTCGAGTTGCGAAATCATTGGCAGTCTGTTGTGATTGAAGCTTTTCGACGTCTAGCTTTCCTTGTGTTTTTTATTCCTTGGTTTTAGCCGCGTTGAGGCGGGTGCGTATTTTGGCTGCGACGAGATAATGATCCGAGTCGATGTTAGGTCCTCGGATCGTACGCACATCTAAAACACTGGAGGCATGCCGTCCGTCTATCATAACGTGATCGATCTGATTACGAGTATTTTTATCTAAGTCTTACCCCTAAGGTCAACCGAAATTTTTATCGATTTTTATCCATCGCAACATGATGTTGAATCAACTGCGCACAAGTCGTTTATTCGTAATTGACCGTTTTAGTAGTCAAATGAACAAAAAATTTGTTGCGACAGCTTTGTGCGAAAGTACCTATGTTGCCATATACAAACATACGTATGTGAATACATAAATTCGCATGCTAGCTACATATATATACATACATATGTACGCACTTAACCGAACCTAAATTCGGCGTACCTACATCAAATATACTGGCACACATTAAACATTATACACTTTATTATTTTGTTTAATAATTTGGGAAAAATTTAAACAACGTGACATCAGGACGGACAAGGCGACAGCTGTTTCGATTATACCTTGTAAATCTCTTCAAAGCCTTTTCTCCCGGGAGTGGCAGTCGAACTCGCACCCCTACGATAGTTGAAATGGTTGTAAACGCATTCAGCTACGTCATGCCTGTTGTGAAGTCTTTCCCAATTGCCTTCTTTATGCATATTTTAATCTTTTACACATTGCATACTTCGTATGCAATTATGTGTTAAAGCTATGCTTGGTACGGCGGTTTTCAAAGAAACTTTGGTTTTGTTGCTGCTTTCGTTCTATTCTCGTTTTATTATTTTGTTTTATTAAACGCAATTTCACCAAATTTTATATTTTATAATTTATTTAATTTATAGTTTTGAACTTCGCTTTGCAAAAAGAACTGAGAATAGTAGTAACAAAACTGATTCTCAATTCTCTCAGTTGTAGCTCAGCTCATTCTCAATTCTTCTCTCGCATGTAGTAATCCGGCAAGTTTAATTTTCATAACACTTTAAGTTGAAACGATTCCAAAACAACTCAAACTTTTGTGTTGTCGGAAACATCAACATTAAAAAAGGATGTTCTTTATTATCTTATTAGATTCGTTCGCGTGAGTGAAAATTCGTAAAAACTTGAACAAAATGTTATTAACTTTGGAAAAATCCTATTCGTTCAAACAAAACTTTTGCAACAAGAGAGCGCAATTTTGCATTTCGCTTGGAGAAGTTGTAAAATTGTACCCGATAAATAGGGGTCCCGGTATCTCATCATTTTTTGCACAGTAAATTCAAAATAGGTTTTTCGTTTTGTATTGATTACTGAAAAACTAGTTTTTTTGTTATTTTCCCATTTTGTGTGTTTTTTCGATTTGGTGGTTTTCTTATTTTGGTTTTTTTTTAACAATTGGCACCATCGTCATAAGAACAATGTAGAGAGCGCAGTGAGCGTAAAATCCTCTATGAAATTTGCTCATGTATTGAGTGTTGATCGCCGTTGAAGTGACGAGTGATATCAATTGTGTTAACAGAAAAATCAGTTAGATTGATTAGGAATCTGTCAATATTATTATATAATTTGTTAACTTAAGAGCGCCAATTTCTCTTCTGTTGAAATGGCTAAACTAATTTGTTCGCTTGACAAAGAACTCGGTCGAATTAACCATAATTCCGTCAATTTCACCGAATCTCCGTTAAGTCTCAAGAACAACAGAACCGATTTTTTGATTTTACTAGCACCATTTCTTACGGTGTACATCATAAATAAAACCTAACTATAGTTGATCAATTTTCGTAATATTTTTAAGAAAACTGGATTTTCTTTTTATAAAAAAACTAGAACGCCGATAAAACTAGTTTCAATAAGTAAATCTACTTATTACCGTTTAAAAAAATCAATTAAAGACATAAATCCTATATTTTTTACTGTCTGAGAAGATTTATTTCCTATTTTTAGTGTACTGCTTTTTTATCTATCCGACAGACTAGCGAAAGCTTAGTGTTTCATGACAACTGGCAAATGAATTTTTGAAGAGAATATTTTCAAAGCAGATACTCACTTTCTGGGGTGCTCCAACAACTGTCAAGGACTGATCCCGATTAAAAAAACTTTCAAAAAGTATTTTTAATGTTACTTTTCCCGTCGCTTTAACGAAAAAAATTAAAATGAGTTTTGGATGGTATGATGATGGTGTCCTATATAACTCCTATGCAAGATAGATAGGTAGATATCTTGTGAAGTTAAGCACTGCGACCTATTAGTCTATTGTGCCCTCATTCTCTTCACAACACCTCGTCAAAACAGAGTTCTCACGGCTTCAAAGAGTGTATGTGACTACTTTCTAATTTTAGCCATGCTAGGATCCCAAGTCTCCCTCTCGCTACTGCATCGCATTCCATCAGGATGAGTTCTGCAGTCTCATCTTCGCGATCACAGAACCGACAGAGGCTACTAGACCATATACCTAGTTTATGCATGTGGCTCTTTAGCCTGCAGCGACCTGTGAGTATACCTGTTCAAATTCTAAGGCTGCTTTTGGGAGGTTAATCAAGGCTTTACATCGCTTAGAGTTGTACACTCTTATTAGTGCCTTTACCTGCCGCAGTCCTGGACTTTCGCGCCAGTGTTGTTCTCTGAGGCACGCCCCTTTTTGCCTGAACTCTTCGCTTATGGTGTGTGACCCTGTCGACATTATGGGCTCGGGTCCTATTGGCTTTTCGGCCGCCGCCAACCTGGCAAGCTCGTCCGCTTGCTTGTTGCCATTCACTCCTCTGTGTCCAGGACCCAGGCTAAACGGATGGTGTTATTGGCCCCTAGACTGTTTAACTTCTCTACGCACTCAAGGACTGTTGATGATTTAATCTCAACTGAAGATAGTGACTTGAGCGCTGAGTATAGCGATTCTCTCGATTGTATATCCGCGCTGTAAATTTATCTGTGCACACCGGCTTATAGCGAAAACTTCGGCTTATGGCGAAAACTTCGGCTTGGAAGCTGCTCGGGTATTTTCCGAGTGGTAGGGACATTTTGGTTTGGGGCCGAAGATCCCCGCTCATATGCCCTCCGGTGTCTTCGAGTCATCGGTGTACCATATTATAGTGTGTTCCTGATGAAGCGCTTCAATTCTGGAGGCGTCGCACGTATACTTGTTCCCCAGCTCTATTTTGAAGCGCTTCTCAAACTTAATTAGCTTCCTCGTGTCATCCCTGCGAAGTTGGATTCTACCCACATCTGCTCCTTCCGTGACTGTATCACTTTGCCTTTGTCCTATGCAAGCTTGAGTTCATATGTGCAATAAGACTTCCAATAATGTTGAAAAATAGCATACTATTCCCTATTCTACCTGGTCCATAAAGCTTATATGTCTTATTTTAACGCCTTATATAAGCCTCATTTTTATTGGGTTTTAACCCTTATATAAAGGCTCCTAATACAGCAAAGAGTATCGTAAAATAAGGCCTTTGCAACCCTTATTCCATTTGCTCCATAAGCCTTATAGCTTATAGTAATTCCTTATGTAATCCTTATTTTATATGGGCTATAAGCCTAATGCATAACGGTATCTTTCAAGTAAACCTTTATCTTTCAGATAAACCTTTATCTTTCAGATAAATCTTATGCCTGATAACATAAGTACAGCAGCAAAATGAGGAGTGTTATAAGGAATACGTCATACAACTTATATTCCTTTTAGAATTAAGGCCTCATGTCATAAGTCTTTTGGGCAAATTAAGTAAGCCTTATAAAAGGTTAATTTTTTTTTCTGAGTAGTTATATATATTCAATACATATATGTAGATATGCTAAAGAACGAACGTTACGACTGACCACGCAAAAAGTCCAATCATTTAGTTGGTTCATTCGAATATCATGAATTTCGTTTGTCGATGATATTATAAAACACAACTTCGTATCCAGACCGATAATATCAATTATGTTAAAGATACTGATTTGTAGATAAGCGAATATCTTGAGCAGCAACGAAGAAAACAACACAAAAAAGAAAACAAACGACAGGCCAAAGACTGTGGTAAAAGTATTCTAATTCTTAAGAAATTCAAATGGGTTTAGTTAAGATTAAAATTAGTGTAAATTACATACAATGAAAGTAAACTGAATTACTAATTTACATTTTTCTATGTAAATAGTATGGAGATGGGTGTAAGTATGTAATCAATACTAATCAATGTATCTGAAAATTATCCACCTGATCGGCTGCACTTTCGTTTCGACCAAGTTTTCCATGATCATGAGGTGAAAAGTTTTATGTAACAAATTGATTGTTTTCAATAAAATTTTAAGATTATTTTGTTGTCAAAAACGATAACAAACATACTAAAATAGAAAACTGATACAAATTAATGGAGACTGCGTTTTTCCAAATCAAGCTGATTGTACAGATGAATGTAATTTTTTGTTTTTGGGCTGAAAAGTTATAATTTCTCAGTTTTATTGTACTCCATAGTCCCGTTTTAATAAGGTAAAACGATGTAGCACAAAATAAGGATGCAGGCTATCCCCACCCAATCTCCTCATCTTAACGCCTGTAGAACAAACGACCGGTATCGCAAAAAGAAAGTACTTCTCTCTATTCGAGTTATTTCCACCTAAAGACTGGAAATGGCTCCTTTCTTATTTAACAAAGTGTAATGGAGACATGTATCAGGCAAAGTTAGATACATCTTTCTTCGAGGGAGGAGCATTACAATCTACATCGGCTCAAAAATGGGAAGCTGTAGCTGCACTGTATTTGATATAGTCACGATTTTCTGACTTTTGCGGTATTTCCCAGGCGAGCTGTATGTCATAAGAAAAGCAGCCACAGACTGTTTCAGGGCGGCAAGGTCTCCAATGAAATGATCTTTATTGATATACAGTCGTTTTTGCAAAGATACTCTGACGGTGGCACATACCATCAAGCTCCGTCTGATAAAGTTGTTAGGATAATAGGGAAGAGGAGTCGATTATCACTTTCTCGGCCGATGTACAGGGGCCTTATTATTATATAACTCGCTTCGAAAGAATTTTTTTTCGCATTTGAAAAAAAAAGTTTTTTTTTGACAAATTGACAGCTTTCGAATAGCTTTTACATTCGAATCGATTATAGAATGAGGTACCAGAACTGCAAACAATGCGGCTCAGATTTCTGGACACACTTCGCTTCTATCTAAGTTAATAAGAGAAAGCGAGTGGTTAGTACAAGGTTAGCTTAGAAGAAATTTTGTTGAACAATGAGCAAATTTGTCATCGAGTGGAAGTTCACACTCACGTCCACTTAACCTAACCTTACCCACCTTAACTTTATGATACTTTTTATCTCAATTATTAAGCAAGTAATCGATTCCCTGTCCCAGTTAAGAACAAAAAATTAAATTTCCTATGTTTGTGATTAATATCTTAGGGGCAAATTATCTACTACGCAATAAGTCATTTTTTATCGTGTGAACCAGAATTCGTATGATATAAAAGCATTCATTCCCCCCATTGAGTGAAAGTGAGCCTGATTGCCTTTGTGAAATGTTTAGTATTATTTAGTGGTGAATGTGAATGCCAACGACTGCGACGCAAAATGTCACGGCGTCATACACAATCTGGCCCTTAGTATGATGATAAAAAATAAATGTAAGGCGCGACAACCTCGGAAGAGATTTTAGGCCGAGCTTCTCATCCAATTTGCGTCGTGCTCCTTTTTAATTTTTCCTACATATTGGCGGGACGGGACCTACTTGTTTATGCCAACTCCGAGCGGCATCTGCTAGGCAGATGAGTTTTCACTGAGAGCTTTTCATGGCAGAAATACACTCGGAGTGCTTGCCAAACACTGCGGAGGGGCGACCCCGCTTAGAAAAATTTTCTTCTAATTGAAAAACCTTACTTCTAAAATTTTGATGTTGCTCGTCTCCAGGTGTGAACCCAGGGCATTCGATGTGGTAGGCGGAGCACGTTACCATCACACCACGATGGCCGCAATATATGCAAATGATGATGCAATATATGCAAATGATGATGCAATATATGTGACCCGGTCTATGAAAAGGTGGCTTATGATTAAAAAAAATTACTACTACTAAGAAACTGAAGAAATGCATTGCTTATCTTTAACAGTTGTTTCGCGCAATTTCTTTTTTGAGTCATAAGCCACCTTTTCATAGATCGGGTCACATATAATGATACGAGAGGAAAGAGGTAGGAGAAGTAGGATAAAGAGAAGGCGTATGAAAGGGAAAACTTTTTGTACCATAAGTGGGTTAGTAATTCTAGAAAAGGGAGTAAATTCATCTTGGATATAAAGTAATATATATGTTGCCACGCCCCTTTTTGAAAAATAACCAGGTTCGCTAGCTCCACACGAACGTTTCAATGACATATCGAATATTTGGTTTGGTAGCGCCATATATTGGAGAAATGTTTGCGAGCGAGGTAGAAAACGAGGGAACTGTAGAGGTGGTGGCAAGGCACATAGAAGAGGAGAGAAGAGGAAATTGAACTCGAAGGATAAAGGTACAAGGAACAAACTAAACGAGGTTGCATTGAAATGGTAGCCCTTGGTTGGAGAAAAACTCCGAGTAACTCCGATACATAGAAAGGTCAGGCGTGGGAAGGGAAATATAACTTCTGAACACCATTTACACAGTACTGCGGAAATGATCATGAATGTGAACTCCCCAATTAAAACTTTATCTTCAGCCATAGCAGAAGAATAACGCACAATTTCCTGGGAGTCGTTCGGCTCAACTTCGATCTAAATTTTAAATGGACCATATCCAGATTAACACTTGACATATATTCGTGACGTATGTCCTGAGTACAGTTGATCCCAATGTGTGAAAAACCACTTATTCAACTATGGTGAGGAACCAACATCTTTAACCGCCATTTTTTTTATGATCCAACTCATGCCAGTTTCCTTGAACTACCGTTACGTTTGAATGACAATAAGTGAGTGGTGTCATCTATTGAACGTGGCGAATGAAAAGGTTGAGAGAGAGACGAAGATGAATCGGAAGGAAAAGAGTAAAGGGACGGGAGACGATTGGTTATAGGAGGGTGAGATAAAGAGTGGAGAGCCAGAAGGTCAGATATTGTAAGAGAAAAAAGATGGGGAAAGGGGGAGAAAGTAATAAGAAGAGAATAAAGTCGAGGGAGAGAAGGAAGATAAAAAGCAAAAAGGGGAAAATGGGGGAGTAATAGTAAGAAGATGAGAACAAGTAAGCGGCGTTTTCTGGACTGCCTGTTAAAGTGGGGATTATGCCACTGACAGATCATTTGTTAAATTGTCGGAAAAGGGCTGCAGCACTGCGAATAGAAGTAAAAGAAGCTTTCAAAATCAGTTTTACTTAAACAAAAAAAAATGTTCGGAAAAAATAAAAAGCGACAAAACATTTAAATCTGAGGAAGAAATAGTACGCATAGACATAACAGATGGCACTGTCGAAGCGACTAATTTGACCCGGTTAATCAATTTGTCCGTTAAATTTGTCGATAGGAGATTGTAATAGTAACTACATAAACCGAAATTGCACTAAAAGCATTGTGGATAAGACAAGTGTGATATCTTCCGCATAGACGTCAAAATTTCCAATAGGATGGATCAGCTGATTTTCAAAGTGACTATCGTGATCTCATCCTGTATCGCCATATTGAACATCCTGTTAAAATGCTGCCAAAACGCTGAAAGGTAGCAATCTTGAACATCCTGTCAGCTATCAGGCAGTTGACGTTTAAGATATCACACTTGTTTTGTGCACAATGCTAAAAGGAGAGATACGTTTTACAAAGTAGTCGGAAAAGCGGCAGAGAAAATTGCAAAACAATTTACATATTTTTATCTCGAACTGAACCCAAGAAGAGTTCACCAGTATATACATACATACATACGTCATTATCAGCATACTCAGATGGCATATTTAAGTCAAACGATTAACACTTTGATTTTTTTTTGATTTGATTTGTTTTTCTTCTTTTTTTCGATTAACACTTTGAACGCCTACGCCTCATTTTAACAGTGCGAAGTTATAATCAATACAAATGACATGAACTAGTTTGTATTTCTACATAAGTTTACAAAGAAGGAAACCATCTCCAATTTCTTCTTTTAAGTAGCAAAATTTTGAAAACAAATTGGCTGTCATATTTTCAGCACTTAACATTCTCACCCACAACATCGGAAGAAGCAGCCACTTTTGACAAAGCAACAAACATAAATCACTGGAAAATATTTTGTTGTATTTATTTTTCGGTGCTGTATAACCCTTTGCTTAATAGGCTTGTCATGTATTTTATATAGACTGTGCACGTAGGTATATACATATGTATCTATGTACATACATATATAACATATAATGTGGAAGTCGTCAATTACGAAAAGACATCAACATCCATCCATCAGCAGAACTACAAAACCTATAACAACAATAACAAAGTAGATGAATGTAATAAGGCACTTATTGTAAAAAAAAATAAAATAAAAACATTTTAAGCGCTTCCTTTATATAAATGGACAAAAATCAGCGAAAAATGTCTCCAAATATAGAGACATATGCTTGCTAAACTTTGATCTTTAAACTTTGACATAGAAATTGCAAAAATATTTATGAGAAGTAAAAATATGAAAGTGGAGCGCAAATTACTTGGATTGGTAAGTTGGTAGGAAAGGAGATATTATTAGTCAATCAACTTCTATCTCAAAATTTAAAAATCAAAGTTTAGCAAGAATATGTGTTTATATAAGGAGACATTTTTCGCTGATTTTTGTCCATTTATATAAAGGAAGTGCTTAAAATTTTTTTATTTTATTTTTATTTTCTCCTTTTCTTACATTTTCTCGGTGTCTTAACCTATCTGTTAAGTTTTACGCTTGTAGATCACTGAGAACTTACATAAAAATCAATCCCAAAATTCCCTCCATTCCGTTTGATATTTCTAAATATCTCAGTCCGTGCGCCCCCTAGCGAAACTTTTTGTACTTTGTCATCGGCTGTCATCGACCTCTGAATTAAGCTCTAAATTTATAAACTCCAGCTTAATGAGAAGTGTTCCACCTAACGGAATTTTTTTCCCTCTTATTCCTTTGTCACGGTGTCTTAACCTGTCTCTGAGGTTTGATGTTTGTAGCTCAATGAGAAGTCACTTTAAAATCGATCTCAAAACACCAAATTTCCAATTTCTTATCTAAATATTTACATCCGTGCGCCACCTAATGGAATTTTTTTCTCCTTTTCTTAAATTTTCCCGGCGTTAAGTTTTACGCTTGTATGTCAATGAGAACTTACATAAAAATCAATTCCAAAATTCCTCCGTTTCGTTTGATATTTCTAAATATCTCAGTCCGTGCGCCCCCTAGCGAAACTTTTTGTATTTTGTCATCGGCTGTCATCAACCTCTGAATTAAGCTCTAAATTTATAAACTCCAGCTTATCGAGAAGTTACTTAAAACTCGGTTTAAAATTTCCTAATTATTATCTAATTTTTCGATCCGTGCGGCACCTAACGGAATTTTTTTTCCTCTTGTTCCTTTGTCACGGTGTCTTAACCTGTCTCTGATGTTTCATGTTTGTAGCTCAATGAGAAGTCACTTTAAAATCGATCTCAAAACACCAAATTTCCAATTTCTTATCTAACTATTTTGATCCGTACGCCACCTAACGGATTTGTTTCCTTTTGTTGCATTGTCGTGGTGTTCTAACCTATGTGTAAAGTTTCACGTTTGTAGCTCAATGAGAAGCATGGTTCAAATATATGGTTGGCTTATCTGTAAAGCAACAAATTATGTCTGTTCAAAATGTCAAAATCTGTTTATTGGTATTAAAAAAAATAAATAAATAAATGTAAGGCGCGATAACCTCCGAAGAGATCTAAGGCCGAGCTTCTCTTCCAATTTGCGTCGTGCTCCTCTTGAATTTCCCTACAAATTGGCCGGAGGGGAACTACATGTTTTATGCCGACTCCGAACGGCATCTGCAAGGCAGATGAGTTTTCACTGAGAGCTTTTCATGGCAGAAATACACCCGGAGCGCTTGCCAAACACTGCCGAGGGGCGACCCCGCTTAGAATAATTTTTTTGGTATTAGGCGAATGAAATGAAATGAAAATATAAAACATAGCAGTTTTTGTGTGTGGTAAGAAAATGTTGTCAATGTGTTGGTTTGATTTTCAGTTTGCCATCTCCTTTTGACAATCCCATCGACCATGCAATGATAAAAATAAAATCAGCTGATGAGATGAGCCAACCATATTATTGAGCCATGATGAGAAGTTACATAAAAATCGATGTAAGATTTGTACGAAAAGCGGACAAAAAAATTCAACTGACATAATATAAAGGAAGTAATAAAAAGAGCAATATTATGAAAAACAACAGGCGGCACATCTTCATTTGTTTTTAAATGACTACCGGCGCACTAAAAATGCCATAAACCACAAAATAGTGGAACATCTTGACAATCGATGAATCCCGCCTGACAGTGGCAGCAATTGCTTACCCCTTTTCGCTCTCAATTTTTTTTATTTATGGACTTTTCCACACACGCGATAGCATCTGCTGCCCCCACCTCTTTTAATTATTCTAAAAAGTGGTATTGGCGGCCAACTTCACTCCTTCCTCATGCGGTGAGATATACCAACAGCATTTTTCACTCATGTCATGCCACACGTCAAACTATTTTATTTTGTGTAAATCATTTTGATGAACAGCAAATAAAAATTTAAATGTCATAATTTTCTCTGATCTTTTGCTTGATAATTCGTCAATTTAATTGTCGTTTTTATATATGTTACTTAATTAGTATTTTCCTCTACTCCATCGTACTCCCAAAAGAAATGGTAGTGCTAAAATTATCAAACTAAAATTGGATGTTGTTTAACCCATTAGGAACATGCTGTTCATTCTTTAATACCAGGGGACGTATGTATAGTCACTTAACCCAGATATGCCAAGCGTACTACATGTAGTACACCTGTTATTTTCAAAATATTTCGTAAACAGTAATTTAAAATAAGTAACCAACCTATCGCTGTGCTACTGTACAAAACAAGCATCATAGTTGGCTTTGAAAAAAAATTCTGTTGCAATTCCTTGATTGCCTTTTTTAATATCAGAAATGCGAGTTTTGTGAATTTGTCAAACGTGCGAAGATGTCGCATAATTGGTAAGAAAAAAATATTTAAGTTCATTTTGTTTTGTTCTGTTTTTTGTATGTTTTTATTAAAAATAGTTGTAGAAATTGAGGAACACCAGTAGTGGAAGTGTAAAACCCAATTATATGTGACATTTGTTGATTTATTTGCTAGCGTACTACATGTAGTACGCTCGACGCTCGGCACTAGAGTACAAGAAAAGTAAAAAAAAACAACAATTTTTTTTCAGTTTTTAACTTTAAATGAAATAATAAGTACTCTAGAAGAATAAAAACGATTTTTCCTATATAACCAAAAATTATTACTTTTCCCTTGTGTATGTGCCGAGCGTACTACATGTATGTAGTACACCCTACAAAATCGTTTGAAAAATATTTTTTTTTATACTCAGTTGAGCAGAGCTCACAGAGTATATTAAGTTTGATTGGATAACGGTTGGTTGTACAGGTATAAAGGAATCAAAATCATCAGGATCGAAAAAAAAATTGATTGAGCCATGTCCGTCCGTCCGTCCGTCCGTTAACACGATAACTTGAGTAAATTTTGACGTATCTTGATGAAATTTGGTATGTAGGTTCCTGAGCACTCATCTCAGATCGCTATTTAAAATGAACGATATCGGACTATAACCCCGCCCACTTTTTCGATATCGAAAATTTCGAAAAACCGAAAAAGTGCGATAATTCATTACCAAAGAAAGCTAAAACGATGAAACTTGGTAGATGGATTGACCTTATGACACAGAATAGAAAACTAGTAAAATGTTGGACAATGGGCGTGGCACCGCCCACTTTTAAAAGAAGGTAATTTAAAATTTTTGCAAGCTGTAATTTGGCAGTCGTTGAAGATATCATGATGAAATTTGGCAGGAACGTTACTTCTATTACTATATGTATGCTTAATAAAAATTAGCAAAATCGGAGAAGGACCACGCCCACTTTAAAAAAAAAGTTTTTTAAAGTAAAATTTTAACAAAAAATTTAATATCTTTACAGTATATAAGTAAATTATGTCAACGTTCAACTCCAGTCATTACAAACAAAATACAAAATAAAAGAAAATTTCAAAATGGGCGTGGCTTCGCCCTTTTTCATTTTATTTGTCTAGGATATTTTTAATGCCATAAGTCGAACAAAAATTTACCAATCCTTTTGAAATTTGGTAGGACATAGATTTTATGACGCTAACTGGTTTCTGTGAAAATGGGCGAAATCGGTTGAAGCCACGCCCAGTTTTTATACGCAGTCGTCCGCCTGTCCTTCCGCATGGCCGTTAACACGATAACTTGAGCAAAAATCGACATATCTTTACTGATCTTAGTTCACGTGCTTACTTGAACTCACTTTATCTTGGTATAAAATATGAACGAAATGCGACTATGACCACGCCCATTTTTTCGATATCGAAAATTACGAAAATGAAAAAAATGCCATAATTCTATACCAAATACGAAAAAATGGATGAAACATGGTAACTGGATTGGTTTATTGACGCGAAATATAACTTTAGAAAAAATTTTGTAAAATGGTTGTGACACCTACCATATTAAGTAGAAGAAAATGAAAAAGTTCTGCAGGGCGAAATAAAAAACCCTTGAAATCTTGGCAGGTATTACATATATAAATAAATTAGCGGTATCCAACAGATGATGTTCTGGGTCACCCTGGTCCACATTTTGGTCGATATCTGGAAAACGCCTTCACATATACAACTACCACCACTCCCTTTTAAAACTCTCATTAATACCTTCAATTTGATACCCATATCATACAAACACATTCTAGAGTCACCCCTGGTCCACCTTTATGGCGATACCTCGAAAAGGCGTCCACCTATAGAACTAAGGCCCACTCCCTTTTAAAACCGTCATTAATACCTTTAATTTGATACCCATATCATACAAACACATTCTAGAGTCACCCCTGGTCCACCTTTATGGCGATATTTCGAATCGGCATCCACCTATAGAACTAAGGCCCACTCCCTCTTAAAATACTCATTAACACCTTTCTTTTGATACCCATATGGTGCAAACAAATTCTAGAGTCAACCCTGATCCACCTTTATGGCGATATCCCTAAATGGCGGCCACCTATAGAACTATGGCCCACTCTCTCATAAAATATTCTTTAATGCCTTTCATTTGATACACATGTCATACAAACACATTCCAGGGTTTCCCTCGGTTCATTTTCCTACATGGTTATTTCCCTTATGTTGTCACCATAGCTCTCAACTTTGTATGTAATGTTCGGTTACACCCGAACTTAACCTTCCTTACTTGTTTTAATTTATATTAATTTTTGTAATATTTTATGTTTAAAGAACGCTACTAAAAAAAATGTTGAAATTGCTTCACCAGAAGATCCCTCGGCATATCTGGGTTAAGATCACGGATTAAAAACAATATAATAATATATGTGGATCTAGTAGGTACGCGTTGTCCATAGTTCTCATATTTCATTAAACCGATTCACCATTTCGGATCTATTGTGATTTTAAAAATGGCATTCGACCACAGATCGTATGTTACGATAAGGCCGCAGACAATATTGTCAACTGGTTGAAGTACATTTTTTCAGACCTTTCTTATAAAAAAACGTTAAATGTTGTGTTAAGTTTGGATGATTGGTTGTCGATTTCCCTAGTAATAGAAGCTCGCTTGGACTTGAGGAAACTCCTTTGTGATCCCACATGGTAACGTCAGGTTTAAATACTTACTTAGAGAATTTGACCAAATAACAGGGGAATATTGTGCTATGACCACTGTCAAACAAAAAAAAATAGGTGCGATATACCTCCAAGGAGATTTATGAAGATTCTCCGACATCGACAGATAAAGTAATGAATCGAATTTTTTCGGTTTACGCCATCGACAAGGCATCGGTGACACAGTTCATTGGCCTTCGATGGCTTCCGTAAGTACTTAGGCTACTTCATGTTGAAATATTTTAACAATGAAGCACTTTCTTATCCAAACATGACAATATGGACCTTCAGACCTATAATCAGCGCGTTTGATCCATAGAAGTTTGTTGGAGTAACAGTGTATTCCGCAAAATTTCCTTCGAAGATCACCAAATCCTGGTCGTACATATTTATGTGCCCAGTTTATGCAAATTTCGGAGCATTTTCAAGCCAACTCATCTATAATTTTATTATATTCTTTACTGGGATCCAGCAAAAACAGACATCGACATTAAGCTGGGTTGATTTGCATGGACGAAAGTTAACCCATATCGCGCCATCGATTTTTCGATAGGTTTTGGGCTAAGGAAAAAAAAGTTCGACTAAGCATGCCCAAAAAATAATTTTCGAGGCTGCAAAATTTGAGTTTTTTTACTTTTTTTATTTGATTTTTAAGGCTTTTTTCATGACCTACTTAAAAAATTTTCATTTGATTTTAAAATTTTCATGTATACCCTGTCCGATTCAAAATTGTCCGGTAAAACTTTGGCGATAACAGTTTTTTGAAAAAAAAATATATTTTTTGGGTTTTGAGGAGTGTTTTGGTGAAAAAATTTATTTTTTCGCCAATTTTTTTAGGGTTTCTTCAGAAACGTGCAAAAGTGTTGCCGATGAAAACGAATTTGTCTCATAGTTCCTATCCCACTTCAAATTATGCGATAAAAACGTTGGCATTAACAGTTTAAAAAAAAATTTTTTGGTTTTCGGGAACTGTTTTGGTCGAAATCGATTTTTTTT